>JAQQZR010000020.1:11770814-11807850 GCA_030068235.1 Notoglanidium macrostoma | reverse complement strand
TGGGTGACCCGGGGATCGAACCCAGGACCTTCTTGCTGTGAGGCAACAGTGCTAACCACCGCACCACCGTGCCGCCCTCGTTTAAGAATTTTAATTCTTAAAAAAAAAGCAATCCCCTATTGATTGTTTTTTTTCATTAAAGAGGTACTGCGTGCTGAAATGTGTTTTTGAGCTGTAAATGAAATATAACTGTACTAGGAGAAAGCACATCAATGCTTTCGTAAATATTGACAAAATGATCTATTATTAAAATGGATAGAAAATGGCTGAAAAATCATCTTGAACCTTGCAATGGCCGATTCTGACCTAGAGTTGATCGTTTGATTCTTTTTTAAGTCATTTCATAGAAGAAAAAAAAGAAAAGAAAGTTAACACCATCTAACCAGAGAAGTATAAATCTAGTAATGCAAACAATCATTGGAATCACTTCTATTGTACAACTTTAGGATCACGACTATCAACGTATCAACGTCCGTATTGTGCGGTGCTGGAAACGTGTACGTTTGTGTCTGTTTGAGATAGTGAACAACTCACCGTTGCTTACTTTTTAGCTAAATTATCCTTGCAACTCAATGACTACATTTGGGGTAAATCTGTATGAATTTAATTTCTCCCCTTAATTTCTTGCTTGTTCCTTTAAAACATTTTTTCTCATAATTGAGTTTTGCAGATAGATAAACACAGGCTCGGACTAAAAATTAGTTTCTTACGTTTCTTCTTCGCTTCATGTTTCCTCAAATGTAATTGAATAATTGATTAAAAGTTGTCTACTTTGAATGCTAATGCATATAGAATAGGAAGAACAAATATTACCCCAGGTCCTATTGTGCCACAGAAAGGTTAATAAACCTCCTGCACTTTTATAAAAAGTGGTTTTAGGGTGACAGGATGAGAAGCGTGCTATCTGCCATGTCAATATCAATTACTCAGTCTCTGCTGATACGCACTTGATTTCCTTATTGATTTCCTGGCTTGGTTTGACCTTTGGCATAAGGACGTAATTATGTCTTCATCTCATAACACACGCTGGATCGCACTTAATCCCGTCATTTCAAAATCTGCCTGGGTGTGTGTCTGTCTGGAGAGTACATAAGCTGCCAAATCTCATGAGGAAAAAAAAAAAGTCTATTAATCTACCAGATATCATCAAACGATGGATAATTCCGGAAAATGTAAAAGCTGTACAAGCATGAATGACGACGACAGGCATTATTCTGATTAATGAAACTTTAAAGATCATTACAGTTGATTATTTATAATCATGGAGGTCAGAGTAGGACAGGCTCATTTTGCTGAGTCAAGGTCTTTTCTTTATTAGCACAATTTTAGGACATTTTTCCTCACCAGCGGCCTCTTCAGCCGGGGGGCCGTCGCTGCAAATCAATACTGCGGTTCTGATTAAAAGACATTATCCTATAATGAAACATTTCTATCCTTAATGGGTGTGGTCTTTTCCAGGATGACTCCACCCCCATCCACCTGGCACAAAGGCTTGTGGGGGTCAAACACTTTATTAACATCTTTTGTTTCTTTAAAATGTCACCAATCTGTATATAAAATACGCTAAAATCAGGTCATGTGGTTTCGAATAGAAATTGATTATGATATTTCTACACTGGCAGCACTTAGGTGTGTTAATGTACACACAGTGGTGTTGTTTAAGTTCATGTATCACTGTGAACTTATTTCAAACATTGAATCCTACATACATTTCTACTTTATTTCTCAAATTAGAAATTCATGAGACCCATGATGCTTTATCATTATTGAATGCTCTTTAGAACTACCCTGATTTCATATATATGATGCTTTAAATGATATGGTATATAAAGTGACATGAATACTTGGACTATAAAGAGTCTTCTCTTCAAAAACTCCTCCAATGTGTGAAGCTCCGCTGCCCGCTGATGGAGTTCGGTTACATTTGAATTTCTAAGCGGATGTACTGCCTGCATGCAATATAGGAAAGGCGAGTTCATTTCACACAAGTTTAGTGTGTCCGTTGAGGCTTGAAACATTTCTCTAAAAAAAATCTAAATAAAATATAGACTGTGATAGCTTTTTACTATTTGGCGAAACTGATAATGCCGTAACTAAATGGAAGAAGATTTCTCTTTAAATGAATAAATAAAATGATCAGACTGATATTATTTTATAAGAATGTGGCTCCATGAGTAAAGCCTTTCTAAACTAATTAGGAGTCTAAACTGTGACTTTAGGAAGAGTCAAGTTTATGACATAAAGAGTGAAATGTTTATAACCCTCGTTAAACCTCCTCAGGCTGCTTGGCTTTAAATTATCCCAGAGTATTTTATGTCATCATTAAGTCATCCAGTCTGGCTGGATGTCTGTACAAGCTCCGAATTACTGCGTTTTCCTTTCTAATGGGCACACAATCAGCATTAGAAGCTTTTAAGCCACAGTTTTTAAATGTTAATTATAGGCAAACAGAACAGATTTCTGATTAAGACCCTCGATAATTCACGTTATTGTTAGATAAGACATCTACACAGGACATTTCTTATACTTTTACATGCTTAGAAAAAGGGATTCCTCAAGGTTTCTCTGCTTCCCTAAGACAGCCTGATTTGGGGACAAACTGAGGAACCTGTTAGAGTAGTAGATGAACCCATTTTCTAGCATAGAAAAACATGACCTGGGTTTCCATTAACCTGCTTAAAGTGCAATTTGAAATTGCGAACTAAAAAAACGAGTAATGGAAACGTGAATAAAAAAAAACTAAACCAAATTATCACAAAAGGAGGTGTTTCAGATGTGTTTTGATTAAAGCAATATTTCGCAAAATTTAACATTTTTCGCATTTAAGTAACACGACCTGACATTAAGAGGGGATGGAAAGGCGGCCTTTCTGAATAAAAAGAGCGCTCTGTAAGCGCTACCACGAAAGGACCACTTACAATTGTGTTTGTTTTGAGCAAATGTTTGATGAATTTGACAAAAAGTGTATTTTAATAGAATCAATGACTGCATCTTTATGGTTTCAGTTGGTCCCACTGAAGAAAGCCTCAAATCTTCTATGTAGAACCCTGAAACAGAAATATGCATCCCTTTCAGAGAAGGTTCCAGTGAGGCTATTTTTCCGAAGATAAGAACCCTTAACTATCCAACGAAAGTGTACATTTCCTCCTTTTCATACAGAAATCACAGCAAAACATTTACACTTAACTATAGAGGCATATTTTTAGATATCCAAGTAGAACGTTTGCAGAACCGTTAATCATTCAAAGAACCCTTTAGAAAGCATTTTTTTTCTAGGAAAAAAAAAAAACATTTTATGTTTTTAATTCAAAAATCACAGGAGATGTGAAGTTTTGCATTACAATATAATGTACACGGAAAAAAGTTTCTGTCTAACCCTAGGTTCTTTGTTTTGTCCCAATAGAAGAACCATTATAGGGATGTAAGCATTAATGTGGAACCTATTACTGGTAGTGCACATTTTCCTGTTCTAACCCAGGAATAAGGAGTTATGCAAACATTTGCGTTTAACTGTGTATAGTGTTTGCCCTTGACAAACTTACTGGAGAAACATACGTTCTATGTTGAATCCTACTGTATAAGTAAATATAATAGGGGCCTTTTTAGTAAACTATTATAAGAGCCCTTAGCTGTCCAAAGAACCCTCGGAGAACCTTAGTTTTGTGACTTATTATCTTTTACAGAGAAAAGGCGTTCTGTCTTACATATTCATAAATTGAACCACAATCATTATTTTTACACAAAATACTCTGCCTCCAGCTACGCCTCGGCCAGGTCTGGCATTTATGAGCTATACTGCACACACATACGTGCATACAGAGGTGTAGGGTACAGCACAAACAAAGTGTGCTACAGAATAAGAATGAGTTTTGGGTAAACCAGTTTGTTTTTTTTTAAATACATGATTCATTTTATCACGTTACATGAATTCAGGATAATTTATCTAAACATAACCTTATCTTGGGGTTACACAGAATGAATTATTGATATTGGGAATATAGCCGTATGATTAAAGGCCGAGTTTTTGTGTCCAGTCATATATGTAAGGAATTACACACTTGGGGGTGTACTGTTAGAGGAAAATAATCAGCGAGTAGGATGGTGTGATGCAGGCTGATGTGAAACGGAATCACTTTTCTTTCAAAATTCTTTTGTTTGTTTGTTTGTTTGTTTGTTTGTTTGTTTTTATCTGTTGTCTACTACTTTTAGATTATACGGTATGTGCACCATACATGTCGCTATGAATTAATTGTTACTATAGACACTGTGCTTTGCCTGGTAGCCGGAACAGCCAGTCAAGATAGAGAAAATAATCAACACCTTATCATAAGATAAGATAAGATAAGATAAGAACTTTATTTATCGCGAGGGAAATTCTTATGTCATTGGCATGTTCAGTGCAACAAGAGAAATAAAGATCGTACAATGAAGATTTAAAAAGAGAACAATAGTAATTGTGCAAATATACAAAAATATGACGATCACAGTCACAATCATCAGTCACATTCGAGAATTGAACAGCACATGGTGCATCTTAACAACAGACTAATATGGAAGTCTTTTATACATTATCGTGAATACCTTTGTACCAGAACTTAACATGATGTACTCAAAAACTAAAGTCTCACTGGCTCGGTCTTAGTAATACACCGTACAGCCCTGATTCATAGCCTTAACAAAGCAGTGAGCGCATTCTCACCATATCTATTATCCATGGCCACACGCAGTGTGATGTAGTCCGCCCATCAGCCTGCTGGCAGGAACTCTCAAACCTTCACTCAGCTCCATTAGTATGATGAAGAGTGGGACTCTGAATAGCTGCGGTCACTTTTCCATCTCATAATTCCTTTCTTTCTTCCATGCAATTTGACTTTGTTCCTCCATTTTTATGAAAAGTGATGTACAGGTGCTAGGTTATTCCCATTTTTTATAAAACAACACGTCTTGTTCAAACTTTGGCTGAGGAATCTATAAGCACATGCTATATTCTGTTATATGTTTCTTAATTAAATGACTTTTTGTATCGGAGTGCAGTGGACAGTGATCCAAAAATGAACCCTAGGTTTCACAAGAAGTCAGTTTTCTTATGCCATCTATAAGTATCCTTGGGATGAACTGGAACACTACGTATACATCAAGCCTCCTTGCCGGACATCAGTGCCCAACCTGTTGTGCTCTTTTGGTTGAATGGACAAATCCTCCCAGCCATGCTCCAAAATCTAGTAGAAAGCCTTCCCAGAAGAGTGGAGGCTGTTATATCAGCAGAGGAAAAACATCCCAATATTAATGTCTATGGATTAAGAATGGGATATTTCATACCCAGGTGTCCCTTTACGTTTGGCCATATAGTGTTCAGTTAAAGGGTGGAATGATGTCGCATCATCTCCCATTTACTGTCTGTGCAATGTTTCTGTGCATGTTCTGCTGTTGTCCATGCGGGATTCCTCCAGGTTTTTCAGTTTCACCTCCTAAAAACATGGATGGGCTAAATTTCCCCTAAGGTGTGAATGAGTGTGTGAATGTGTGTGTATGGTGCCCTGGAGTCCCATTCAGGCTGTGGTCCTACATCGTACCCAGTGTTCCTATGATAGGTTCCGGGTCCATCATAACCCTGACCAAGATAATGCGCTTACTGAAGATGGATGAATGTAGAGTTAGGGTGGGTAATAATGGGCTTTAATCCTGTTCTATTCAGTTCAGGTGGGTGAAAGTAGGGGTTAGGCCTCATATTCGGCTCAGAGTGTGTGTGTGTGTGAGAGAGAGAACTTGTGTGAGTGACACAAGGCTAAATATTATGACTACTACTTCATAATGCACAGCTACATTCTCTTTTGCACTCAAAGAGTGAAGCATTAGAAATGGTTGACATAAAGTGGAAAGACTTTGACTAAGCATCTTCCCAGGTTTATGCAAAGCTCTAAATACTCTGAAACAGGTCATAACCATACAATTTAATCACTGGCAAACCTATTAAACTTTCATGTTCTGGTTGATTGAATTATTCTTTAAAACAACTCAGATGGATGATTATTTTCTGGGCATTTAAGCTAAGCTAAAGTGCTGTGTCCAGAAAACAAGCAAAGCATCAAATTACTTTATCAACTGGGAGCAAGCAAGGAAAAAAGCTGCGGTTACTGCACTGCTCTTTGCAACACCTTCTGTCATGAATGATAAAGACGCTGCTTCCAGCCAGGACCATTTGAGCGCTTTTCATTCCGTACAGTCTGGATCTGAGACATTAATTACTGTTCAGAGAACGAGTTACTGTATGAGTGATAGAGTGTCAAAACCCAAACTTTCTGAGGCAAAGTCGAGCTTTTCCTTTTTCGTTCTTGATTCAGTTGGTGGTGGATGTGAGCAGTTCATTTGCACAACAGTGTAAGGCTCTTGATTATTTTCTACATATTCTGAGTGCATTTTGGGTTTTTTATATATAAGCAAAATGATCATATATCCATTTGCTCAAATAGAGGCAAACATTATATAATAACACAATACACATTAGATATAAAAAGTCTACACATGCGTGTGATGGGAAAAAAAATAATCAGATCTTTTATCACCCTTAATGTGATATAGCATTCGATGAAATTCAAGTGAAAAACAAATCAAAATGTTTTAGGGGGAAAAAGCTAACAATTACCTGGTTGCACAACTGTGCACATACCTTAACTAATACTTTGTTAACGCACCTTGTGCTTGTAATACAGCACCGAGTATTTTAAGTAAGAGTCTACTAACTGAGCACATCTTGTTTTGGAAATTGTATCGTTCTTCTTTGCAAAAATGCTCCAGATCTGTCAAATTGCTAGGGGATTTCCTGTGCACAGCCCTCTTCAAGTCATTCCACAGGTTTTGTCGATAGGCTTTAGATCTCGGCTCTCAGTGGGCCTTTCCAAAACTTTGATCTTCTTCTTCTTCCGAAGTTGGATGGATATGGAAGGATTTGTGCATTGGGTCATTATTGTGCTAGAATTTTTCAGCCCCAGTCCCAGCTGAAGAGAAGCAGCCCCATAGCATGATGCTGCCACCACCATGCTTCACTGTGAATATGGTGTTGCATGGTCCATGACCATGGTCTTGGTTTTGTGTCAAACATTTTAATTATTCATAATTCATTTTGAATTATCCCAGAAAGTTCTACCTTGGTCTCATCAGACCATAACTCATGGTATCAGGTGATTTAGGCAGACTTGAATGTTTTTTTTTGTTTTTTTTATGAGGAAGATCTACCACCTAGCCACCCTCTCCCATAGCCCAGACATGTGATGAATATGAGAGATTGTTGTCATATACTGGGTTTCACCAGTACTTGCAGCTCCTTTAATGTTGCTCCTTTAATGATAAGTTTTCTTCTCGTCCTTTTTGCCAATTTTGGACATCATGTTCTTGGTAATGTCATTGTGGTACCCCATTTACTCCACTCGTTAATGATGGCCTTCATGGTGTTCCATGGTACAGGATCTTGTGATCTCCCTGGACAACTCTCTGATATCTCCTTTGATCACTGCATATAACCTTGGGGTAACCATGGACCTGTCCTTTTCTTCTCATTGAGCTAATTTTACTCGCTTATTTCAATTTCTGCTGTTTAACATCAGAAGGATTCGTCCATTTCTTTCCACACAGGGTACTTGTTCAGTCCCTTGTCATCTCAAGACTAGACTACTGTAGCTCATTCCTGGCAGGTCTGCCTCTGAGCACCATTTGACCTCTGCAACTAATCCAGAATGCAGCTGCATGAATCGTTTTCAACCTTCCCAAGTTCTCCCACACCACCCCACTGCAACACCCCCTCTAATGGCTTCCCGTAGCTGAGCGCATCAGGTTTAAAACACTGATGCTTGAATACAAAGCCAAAAATGGACCAGCACCATCCTACCTCAAAGCACTTCTAAAACCCTGCACTGCACCACGTTCCCTCCGATCCTCCAGCATTGCTCGACTGGTCCCACCATCTGTCAAGATACAAGGAAGACATGCATTTAAACTCTTCTCTGTTTTGGCACCGAGGTGGTGGAATGAACTTCATCTAGATGCCCAAACTGCTGAGTCATTGGGTGTCTTCAAACGATGACTAAAGACCTACCTCTTTCGTAAGTACTTGGACTAAAACTTTCAGTATTCATTCTTATATTTAAACCATCATCCAAGCAAACAAGCAAAAAAAAACTTTTTGCATGCTTTCTTACTGAATTACCTGCCAACAGAGTCTTTAGACTGATGATATTCATTACCTGGGCCCTAGTGAACCAGTGTCAGAATATATTTACTGGTAGATACTTCAAAGCACTTATGTAAGTCACTCTGGATAAGGGTGTCTGCCAAATGCCATAAATGCAAATGTAATGTAAATGTACAGCTAATGTTCTGGAAATAGTTGATACCTTTCAGCAGTGAGAACAGTACATGGTTTGTTAACTCTTTATGGAGCGTGGCTTCAGCAGCAGGAGGAAACCAAGAAGATCTCACGAAAATCTTACAGGAACAGATGATCTTTTTTTGGGGTTAATCCGAATTATTTCATTGATGACAGATGTATGACAATTACTCTTGAGCACAGTCACATGCCCTATTATAAATCCATGTGCACACTTGTGTAACCAGGTTATTGTACGTTACATTTTATTAGATTTTTAGTCATTTTTTCCCACATTTCACTTGAATTTTCTTGGTTGCTATATCACATTTAAGGTGGAAAAACACCTCACATGATATATCTTTTTTCATTTTACAAAAGCCTGCAATTTTACCACGGCTGTGTAGACTTTTGCTCAAAATTAGAATTCATCAAAGTTTAATTAGATGTGTTTTAAGGAACTGATTGAATGTACAGTACTGTGTAATAGCCAGAAACCTTATTCATGCAGGTCAATATTAAAGTTCAATATGACAAATTAAATATTTACAGATAGCATACTGGTTTTACTGTTGAAAATCAGTAAAAACAGTATGAAAACTGTAAATATTTAATTTGTAATATTGAACTTTAATAAGGGAACCTCCATAAATAATTACTGCATGACTGTTTGAGTGAAAATGGATTTAATATAATGCAAATTTCCCATTGGTGCTTGCCACCAAATGACAATAAGTACTGAATGGTCTTACAGAAACCAAAACGGTGGTCTCTCTCTGTTACACAATACTGTATATGTAAATGTACATACATCAGGAGGAATCGTGCAAGCACCCATATGAACATTCAAGGCGTATTTATTGGTTATAAGCAGCTGCATGAAGAAGGTACCAAAGAAAACATTAAGCAGTCTGCAGGAATGGTGTGTCAGCGTTAGCATTGATTATTAAATGCATTAAGATCATGTTGATTATTATCGCTGCACTACAGAGTCAGGCTGGAAACTGGGATATTTTTTTTTTTGAGGTATGGTGTACCAGCGTTTCACCATTCGTTCCGATCTCATTCATTCTTATCAGTTTGCTTTAATCCTTGACACAGCTGCTCCTTCAGGAAGCTTTTTAAAATGCCCCTTTGTGCTCCAGTGGTCCGAGCTCCGTGCAAACAGCATTTTCACCTGCAGCTAAAGTGCTGTCAGGCTCCAGCAGCACTGTAAATATGATCTTGATTCCATTAGCTCTAATAAAAAAGCCAGGAAAGAAGCTTAGAGGAAATTTTTCCTCAGCACTGAGGAAGGAAGCAGATTTTGAGAGCCGAGTATGCCACTGGTGGAATGACGGGATGGAGTTCATACACCAGCACGTACCAAGATGGAGGAATTGGTTTAGTTGCTATTTTTCAGTTTGACTGTTCCCTGGTCAGTAGCTATGTTGCGGGAGGGAACTGACCATGACTAAATTAGGGAGAAAATTCCGGGAAAAGAAGTTTCCAATTAGTCCTTCTAAGTTAAGCTTTCTATAAAAATCGCTTTCCTGATATTTTTCAAGTAATGTCAACTTTCAGTCTTATAAGAAATGCTTTTTTACACATACATTGCTATCTGAATGTCAATGTTGTCGAGACCTAAGTGCCGTAGTTGCTTGAACTGATTTTAGTAATTAAGCCAATTTGCAATTTTTAGTTAATGTTATCAAACAATAAGCAGTCTGTAGTAACATTTTCAAATTTTAAACACAATTAATCAGTTACTTTACTTAAAAAATTCAAGTTATTAAAGTCGGCAGTTTTTCTGATTTTGCTATATCTATTTTAGAGGAAAGCGTAGAAGGTACGTCAGTGAACATTCATTCTTTTGAATTAATTATTGTACATAATCTAATGCATTGCATGCCGGTATGTCTGTCTTCAAAAAGCACTGTGTAAATTAAACAATTTTTTTTTAAATATCTTTCAACCTGGTCTTGTTGCAATCTTGGTATTATGAATAGGAAATGCATTTCAAATTTAATTATTTGGCATTTTAATTATTAAGATGTTTGAAAGACAAAGCAAGCGTCAGTGTGTAAGACGGCCACATTTAAAACACTTCTGACATTCTGTATGGAAAAGTGACATTTCAGTGACATTCTAATGTTGCTTGTCTTCTTCACAATCTCTGTTGGTATCATGTGGAAGAAAAGAGTCCTGACACTGTGCGTTCACGTCCTGTTCTTTGATTAATGATATATTGAATGCATATTGAATATGCGAAATGCGATAATTTCACACTCACAGTGATTCTTTATTTATTTTTTCTTGCAAAATTCATTTCTCTGGCACACACAGAAGAATTTTAAGTTGCACTATGCATTTTAAAAAGCACACTGTGTAGCCTGGGCAAACAGCACAAAACAGATTTGAATCAGTTTCTGGTCTCAGACTAGATAAATTCTACACATAAGCACTGGCAGTGATAAGAATATTTAATATGAGGTGGCTGATCTTTTAAGAACAGAGGCTAAGGCACAAATTATTATTTATGCGAGATGGATTTATGAGTGATGAAGACTGTAGCCAGCCTGGCCTCTAACACACAGTAACTCTGAGTTGAATAGCAATGCTCAACGGTTGTACAATTGTAGGATTGTACGAATACAAAAAGATTGAATAACAATCAAGAATTTTCGGTTAATACATTCTTTATTTTTTCTACTGCTGGACGAATTTCTTTTTTACAAAGTGTCAAATATATTTCAACACAAAATATTTGTTTAATGATTAAAAACATGGTATAATATATATTATATTCAGCACTGCTGAATTCTCGATTCTCATTGGTCAGACGGTGTGTAATTTCCTACAATGAACAAAGTTCAAGCTGTAATGTAAAAATGATTAGCCAGTAACATAGTTTTTTTTTTTTTTTTTTTGGTAAATAATTTTCTTTTAAATACTAAATATTAGTAATGAATTACCATGCATATCACTTTTCCACATCATCATCATTAACTACACTGAAGAGCAACACAGTAAGACTTCAGTCATTAAGTTGAGTGTTTCACTTTTAGCTTTTATGTTGAACAACTTCACTATAAACTGATAAACCAGTCTATGTGTAAATAAGTACATAATCATTGGTAAGTTGCTGTATTCTAAGAGAAATAAAACACTTTGCGATGTTGTTCTCGGAAAATAATCAACTACAGGATAGGAACTGTAACTCCACTTTGGAATCGGGACGCATCACGCCAACCCATCGTTGATTCCTTATATAGTAATAACTATATTAAGTAATAACAGGACTCCTACTTAACATACTGAGTAATGAAGTAACATTACAGACCGAGTTCATACAAAAATATCTCCATTTTTTATGAAAGTAATAAGAAAGATGCAGTTTTATATGAGAAATTGTGACCTAAGCAGTGTGGTAATGTCATGGTTACGTCAAACACGGTGCAGGACTATGACTCCATGCACAAATTCTCAGAGACGATTTTCCGGTGTTAATTACAAGTGATAAATATAGAGTTGAATTGACGCTGTGAAAATATCATTTAACGCTAAAAGAAGCAATTGCGTCTGAGTTGGTCTCATTAAAAAGTGTTGGAGATTCAACGCCTATGGAGTTATGGAACTATGCTCTGGTGTTAAGCAGAGTTCATTTTTAACTATGCACGGAGTTATTTTAACTCTGCATCTGAGTTGTATTATTAACACTTTAGAACGTGTTAAATCAATACTGCAAAGACTGGGACAGATTTAACACCAGCATAGTGTTGAAATGAACTGTCTTAGGGTTGATTTAACATTTTAGAATTTGCTGTGTCCCATCAGCCACTGCACCTCACCTGATCATGACTCTCCCGTTATAATGGCTGTTTACACCTGATCCATGTTTATGGTTAATGAGCACTAGTATTTAAGTCACGTCTTGTGCAGCACTTGCTGGCTAGCGATTCTGTCAGTAAACTGTTTTGTCACTATCAATAAACTAATCTGCGCTTGCATCTACCGTCTCTGCAATTCAGTGACAGGTAATTGGCAATCGAACCCATTGGAATGACAGCACTATATTAATGACTTCACCATAACATTCACTAACACTTGGAGGGAATAAAACAATTTATCAGTTGGGTTGGAAAAATAGGCCTGTGTTTTTGTGTTCTTTCAATTCACTTACAATTCACAGCATGCAGCAATACCTCTGATAAGTAAGCATTTGTTGTGTTTAATAATGCAGCTATAAGTCACAACTACAGCCTAACAAGTGAGCTAATAGTTGTGAAGTGCAGAGTAATGTGAGCCAAGAGAGCAAATCAAATCACATTTCTCACATTTCTGGCATATCACATTGAATCAAGGTCAAACGACAAAAGTCTGATTCATAAAAACACTTCATTTAGGATTTTAATCTATTTTTGCCCAGTGTTCAGAACCCAGAAACTGAACAGGTTTCATATGTATTACTACATGAGATCAGCAAGCCATGACGATGTCAGTAAAAGCTGTAAAATCAACACCAGGGAAAAGTGCAGTGTAATACCAGGTTCATTTTCACTCTGAGTCTGGGGTAAGTGTGCTCTACCGGGTGATTAAAATGAAAAAAAAAATGGCGACAGGCCTTCATTCATTCTGAATAATCGCTTGGAATTCTCTTTTTTTTTTTTTCCTTTTTTTTTTTTTTTTTTACCCTGAGCAGAACAGCCATCACCTTGAAGTTAAATTAATATCTGATGAACTCTCAGCGACAGGGAGAATGTTTTCATGCAAGTCGCCTGCAGTCGAGAAGATGGCTTTAGGTCTGAGATTAAGTTGATACAGCGTTAACCACAGGGTTGTGATCAGCCAATCTCAATTTCGCTTTGGAGGAGATCAAAAGGAGATGTTGCTCTGAATTTATCATACTGCTATCCAAAATTTTCCAGTCGCATGCACACACTCATGTATTATACATAACCCTATTCCCTGTCTTATATGTGTTGTTTATAGTTTCAACTTAACAGTAGTAGCGGTAGATTAACCAGACAACCTTCTGTCAAGGTAACCATCCATACATTTTAATACATGATGCCTCAGCAAACTGAGAAGTATAAATAATGTAAAAATGTCACTCAAGCATACAGAGAGTATTTTCAAGGGTCAGTAAATGATAAATTACTTAGCTAACCTAGACCCACGTTACTCTGTCCCATGTTTTCCTTGCCTGGAAACTAACTACGGTAAAAGTGGAATCATTTTTGGATCATTATTCTCCTCAAAGTTTTTAATATAGTACGTCATGTTTGTGTCCTTGACAAAAAAATGTCAAACATTTTGCCTAGGAGGAATTAGTACTATGATTAACTATACTCTGTGCATGAAAGTGGAGATTGTTTGTGCTGCGATGTATTCTGTTTCAAGCGGCTGTAACCCAGAGCCTTGGGTTTATTGAAACAATGGAACGTGTAATTGCACATTCCGTGATTGCTTGGATAAAAAAATATCAATTTGTTCTGCATATAAAGCTTGTTTGGGGGACGAAGGAGATATTCAGACACAATAGTCTGAGCCTGAGTTGCAAATGATAATAGCAATGGAGGGAATGTGCAGGAACATGTGAGACTCGTAAGTACAAGGTGCAGTTAGAGATCAAAGGACTGTACTAACAATTAACAAAATTTGACTGATAATAAGATGAGTTCTTTGTCTTATGTAACAAACTGGCTATGTAAATTATGTGATTGTATAAAAAGTGGTTCAGAAATGTGGATTTGTCATCAAAGCTGTATAGATTTTGGTTTTGCCGGTCTTTGATTTAAGACAACAATAGCCATGAGAATAGGAAGTCCGTCAGGCAGCTGTAAATAAATAAAAGGTTAGCCTGGATGTGAAACTTCTTGTCTCAGACACTCTGAATGTTTTAGCAAGTGAAAGCTCTAAATTGGTACCCGGTCACATATTTTGGTTGCCTGTAAATTTATTTGACAAAGTTAAAAAAGTGGTAGCTAACTGTAGCTAGTGTAATAATGTACAGCGAATGCCATACAATGTTTAAGCAATTATATACAAAATGAAAACATTTGTTTTGTGAAAATCAACAATGTGTATTTTTCATCGTTTTCTGGTGGTTCAGCCTAGTTATCATTTTGATATGCCCTCCCTGACTTTGTGTAGGCTGTGTGTGTGTGTGTGTGTGTGTGTGATTCTCTGTAACTAAATCTATGAGTGTTAGTGTTAGTGACAGAAATGCTACAGCTCTCTGCTTAAGCCCTTCACCTTTTCCCTCCAAGCACATGCACAGGAGAGATGGAGTGAGCTAGAACACATTACTCATCATTGATCTGACCCCCATGTCCTGTTTCTCCAACCTGCCCCAGGTCCAGTTTCTCCAACACATCGCTGAGGGACGATCAGCTTGACTTTCAGAAACTGTTCAAAGTGATCCCTGAGGCCTTACATTGAAAGCAAGGTTGGTTTTAAATGTGTTTCTTTCTGGTTTTATACCTTCGACAGGATGATGATGCTTCACCACGTACCGGTAATCAAATAAATAAAAGATCACATAGCATTCAACCTGGACAAATCTCAAACATTATTGTTTGGATTTTTAAAGCAATAAGGTATGCATTTTCAAAAGTGAAAAGGTCACATTGCTGAGGTTACTTCTGCAAGTTTGAGAGTAGAATCATGGTCATGGAGAGATTTCAGGCATGCAGCATTACAGCTGCCAATGTCAGAGATGTTCGGTAACATTATATGTAAGTATCGACAGATCAAAAGGATTACGTGTTGTTCATTAATAAATTTAAACATTTGTAAGTTGCTATGGTATAAGAGGACTGAAACATTGATATCACTGAAATGTGGTTATAACAAATTTTTTGATATTCCTTGACATCCCACAGAAATGGGTTTTCCCAGACCACGACACAAAAACCATAGTACAACAGTAGGGTAATAGTCCCAGGCAAAAGCACCTTTCTCCATCCATAGAGACTGATGGGAACTACAGGATAAGAGAAGAATCCACATCACTCATACAGACCAGCAATGTCTGATGTCGCTTTAGTGTTCTGCATAATGTGCTTGAATCCTCGCACGGGCGATTGATTTAGAGCAGCGCCGATTGGATTTGTCGAGTCTCCACAAAGCCGCATGCAAATCACACCGAGAGAACAGGATTTACTCAAATCTCTCACATAATCCAATCGGAAAGCGTCAGAAAAGCAGTTCACAAAATGTTCCCTGAATACTCGGTGCAAAACAGTAAGAGTGTGTGAGTGGGTAACATCAAGGGCAGCTTTAACCTGTCAGAATTCAGTAGGAGGCAAAGAGGGTGGATGGATGAAGTGAAAGAGAGAAAAAGAGCAAAACCTTTAAACAAGTCTGCTAAAACGTGCTGAAAATGGAGGGGTTGTTTTTGTTCAGTAGATTTCCGACTCAGCTATTTAAGAAGTGCTATAAGGTGAAAGGTCGTGAGGTCAAATCCCAGTGCTGTGAACAAGACCCTTAACCTTCAACTGCTCAGTTATATCCTGTTAGGATAAAAGCATCAGCTGTATGAGCAAAATGTAAATGTATTGTCTCAGTGCCTCCCATTGAGCCAGATATCACACTTCAGTGTTTGAAGCAGCAACTGTCACACACATTGATATATAGTGTGTACTTGTCCTTGGTGCATCAACACAAATTCAGCCATTAACTCGTCAACCTTTAGAGGTTCATTCTCATACTGGCACTCGGCCTCCTTTCCAGGGTTAAATGGCTGTTAACAGTGTGTGTGTGTGTGTGTGTGTGTGTGTGTGTGTGGACACTGGAACGCTTGAGAGAAAGAAATTAAAAAATCTAATGTGCTCATGCCCCAAACCACAGATTATTAGAGCCACAAACAAATTAGCAGACAGGTACTACAATCAGCAGTTGGTCAAGTTACAGCACCTGATCGCTCTGATAAATGTTTATAATAAAGTCTCAATGCCTCTGAGTACATAAACTTGGTTCTGTGCATCAAAGGAATAGAGAATCATCAAATAAGCTGTAAATAATATTTTGTACACAATCTAATAAAAGCATTTATGAAGCCATGTAGGACGAATGGCTGGTAGGATGAGTAAATATGGATGATGATGATGATGATGATGATGAAGCACAGAGCAGGAACACTGACTGATTTCTGATTTCTAGACACTGTACTGTAACATAAATTCCAAGTTTGGAAATTAATGTGAATATGTATTTATTTAATATTATGTATATGTACATAGAGACCTGTAATAATCCTATCGGTCACCAATTCCTGCTCTCAGCAAACGGCTTGTCTCCGAATATAACAAGAACTATTTACTGTTTTGGGTTCATAAGATGTGATTTGTTTCTACTCTAGTCTTGTTTCTGCCCGGTGTAGTCATTGGTGCATTACCCCATGTAAAAAATGAATTTCAAGAAAGTCTTAGAAATTTATCTAATTTCTGACCAAAAAGAAAAAATTATCTTGTTAAGCAATTTTGTGTAAGAAAATTGTCTTTGGACATCTTTCAGCCTTGTCTTTGTGTATTTTATCTTTCTTGGTCTTACTAAGATATTGCAGGTAATCTTGAGCTGGATTTATCTAGAAACATCCTGTAACAATGCATTGAATCAGAGGAACCAGATTTCCTGTCCTTATTTTAAGAATTAGCCATAAAGCCATAAAGCCATATTTTCTTTAATGGGATAAAAGTCCGATTTCAAGGGGAAAACATCTGTAAATGGGGTAAGCAAATTATTTTGGAAAGAACTCTTCAAACTATAAGCAATAGAAGAATTTGTCCTATGGTATACAAGCTAATATAAAGAATACAATACTTATTTTCTGGTCATTTAAAAGGACAAATTTACTCAGTTTACTAGAAATAAGGCATTTTCACTTTCTTGAAATGAATTTTTTGCCGTGTAAATAATTTGTCCGTCCTGCTGTTTCTTTGATTTTTCACAAAGTCTAAGCACTTTTCTCAACCATGTATTTGTTAACTCTCCCCTATTACACAACCAGGGAGGAAGGGGCAAACACATGCTTCTTTTGACACATGTGAAGCCAGCCTAAGTTACTATAGAAACCATGAGGTATTACAGTAGTATGTGCACATTAATATAAAACATCGGAATTACCATCAGAGCTGCTGTTATAAAAAACCAATAAATACCAACCTTTAGAATTGAGAAGTCAACAGCTCTGTGGTTTAAATATGACATATAAAATGTTCAGCTTCAAATTGTTTCTAGTCAAAGGCCACAAAATTGCTTAAATAGGCCCTGAGGGTTGTGCCATATTAAAGTTCCTTTAATATGAATAATACAGCACATGTTAACCCTAACCCTAGATTTGGCATACTAGATCTCCTTAGAAGGTAGCAGAAGGATGTGGGATTCATAGAGATTATAATACATTTAATCTTCATATGGCAATTATTTAGAAAAGAGCAAGAAAGAAAAAAAGTGGAACTTTTCGGGCTTTTCTGTTAGAATGTCACTTAAAGTCGATCACAGTGAATAAAGACGCTCAGTTAAGAATACATTTGTGTGTATGTGTGTGTGTGTGTGTGTGTGTGTGTGTGTGTGTGTGTGTGTGTGTGTGTGTGTGTGTGCGTGCTGCTGTCCTTTGGGCCTTCCCAGACTGCACGCTGCCCTAAATAAGACGAATTGCTATGCCAATGCAAGCTGACCTCAAAACCTTGTGAACCTTAAACAAATTACAGGCAGAATCTACAGAGATGTGACCAGACAGCATCGTAGAGCCAGCAGACATCCATCAGAGACCCACCGGACCCCTAGCAAGTCCGCTGCTGTATCACAGAGAGCAGCCTGGCCTTGGGGACAAAACATGAAGGCGCTGGGGTCTGAGAGAGTCACCACTTACTGAGAGAGGCTCCAGAAAAATTTGTCCACATGCCAGTGAGTAAACACAGATCTGACCTTTCTTGTTTACTTTTATCCAGTTATTTTACAAATACTCAACTAGAAAAACCAGAGAAAAACAAGAAAGATCAACACATATTTACTATATTTAGAGCATCTTTTATTTGCCAATGAAACACTTGATGCGATTCTTTAAATAACCTGTCCTGATTTGGTTACTGGTTATTTTTTTTACACCACGTGACTTATTTTCTCCTGTGCCTTATGTCTTGCCTCTTCTTGCAATTAATAAATAAATATGTTTCATTGATGATTTCAGATATGTGAATGAGAAAATATGGTCAAATTACTGCATAAGAATACAATTAAACCAATTAGTCTGATATGCTTGTGAATTATAATTGTTGAATCAATAATGAGTAAATCATTCCTGGATGCTTTATTTAAAACTCCTTCTGTAGCTATATTTGAAACTGTTTCTGTATTTGCCCAAATATGTCCTTAGGCATTAGGCAGAAAGGGGTTCTGAATGTTCTGGAATGTTTTCAGAGCTGGTTGTTGCGTTGTTCAGGGACAGGTGAGAATATTTTTGACTGTGGGGATGTAATTGCTCTGGACAGATGCATATTTTCCTTGTGGTATGATAAGTAGAGAGTAATAACCAGCAAACTTGAGAAAAGAACTACCAAGATATTGGCCACTTGTGCTACCAGAAAAGGAAAATCTCTCGACCACTGCTACAGCACGATAAAAAGACACAGATCATGCCATCCTCCGTGGGGCTCTGGGTCACTCGGATCATGCCATGGTTCATCGCACCCCAGCATACAAATAAAGATTAAAATCTGCAAAACCTGTTGTTACCAAGGTTAAACACTGGACCACTGAGGCTGTAGCAGAATTGCAAGCCTGGTTTGGATCATTCAGGATCATCAACTAGCCAATGATCTAAACACCTTCTACTGACGTGTTGAAAGACCAATTCCAGACCCACCACCTGTGCTCTATTCACATTTCACCCCCATACGCCATCCACACCTTACCCCTACCTTACAGCTATTGTCCTCATCAGTGCCCTCGACACCACCTGGAACTGTCTGTGAAGAAGAGGTAAGTAGCCTATTCAAGAAGCAGAAAACAAGGAAAGCACATGGGTCTGATGGTGTATCTCCAGCCTCCTTGAAGTATTGTGCTGATCAGCTAGCACCAGTATTTACAGATATCTTCACTCAATCCCTAGACCTCTGCTTTGTCCCGGCCTGCTTCAAAAGTTCAATAAATATACCAGTTCCAAAAAAGACCAGGATTCAAGGCATGAATGACTACAGACCAGTGGCCCTGACATCAGTTGTCAGGTAGACCCTTGAGAGACTTTTGCTTACCTACATGAAATCCAACACAGTCTCCCTGTTAGACCCTCTACTGTTTGCATACAGGACAAACAGGTCTGCAAATGATGCCATCAACATGGCACTCCACTTATTCTGCGTCATCTGGAGTCTGCTGGATCCTATGCCAGGATCCTATTCATTGATTTCAGTTTGGCGTTCAAGACTATATCCTCTCCTCTGTTACACACTAAACTTTCCCAGTAGTCTGTGTCTGATGCCAAATGCCATTGGATTACTGACTTTCTAACTGATAGGAAACAGTATGTGAGGCTGGGGAAGATCACCTCAGCCGTACTGACCCTCAGCACTGGAGCACCTCAGGGCTGTGTTTTGTCTCCATTGCTCTACTATTTATACACCAACAATTGTACTTCCACAAATGTGTAAAGCTTCTCAAGTTTGCAGATGACACTACAGTAATTGGACTCATACGTCGATGGTGACGAATCAGCCTGCAGACAGGAGGTGACCCAGGCAGTTTCTTGGTGCAGCCATAACATCTGGAACTCGTCCTGGAACTCAACACTTTTAAAGCTGTTGAGATGCTTCTGGACTTTAGGAGACAATCACGTCAACCACTTCCTCTCATCATAAATGGGACGGCGGTAACCCAAGTGGAGTCATTCACATTCCTTGGACCCATAACCTTAAATGGGAGGCCAACACTGTTTCCATTCTCAACAAGGCCCAACAGAGAATGTTATTCCTCCAACAGCTAAAATATTCAAGCTGCCACAAACACTACTGGTGCAGTTTTACACAGATATTGTAGAGTCTGTCCACATGTCCCCACTGACTCTCTGGCTTGGATCATGCACTGCAAGGGAAAAGGCAAAACTCCAGTGCATCATCTGCTCTGCAGAAAAGATCATCAGCTGCAAACTGCCTCCCTTGCAGGAGCTTTACAACAACAGATTCAGAAAAAGAGCGATCAGGATTGTCACTGTCCCAACACATCCTGCCAACTCCATCATTCGGCCACTACCTTCAGGTGTGAGATTCTGGACTGTTAAAACAAGAGCTTCAAGGCACATAGATAGTTTCTCTTCCCATGCCATGGCCCTGCTCAACTAGTAAAAATGCATGGATCTCCCATACAATAATATATACAGTATGCTGCAACAGACTGAACAGTAATTGAATGTGCCTAACCGTCCTGACCAAGTAAGAACTTTTTTTTTTGCTTCAAATAAACTTTGAAATTGCGATCCATACCTCATGTTACATACTTAGTCATATGCATAATGTCACATGTTGTCACATACTGTACACTGCACAAACATTCAAGAATGTCTTGACTTAATGCACTACCTCACTTTAACAAAAGAACTCTTTGCTTCAGTCACACAGTGGAACAAGTAACTCATAGATCATCTATTACATACTTATCGCTGTGTATATTGCTCATCTTGCTGCATACTGTACACTGCACAACCACTCAGGAATCTCACTAATGCACTCCTCACTTTGGTTAAAACTAGTTTGAATAGACTTTTAGAGCATATTATTATTATTTTATATGTTTTGCATTATTATTATTTCACATTTTCACATTTTATACGGTGACCTTTATTAATGTTTATTGTCTCGTATTGTTTTGTCTGGTATTTATCTTGGTGCAAACATCAAGTCAAATTCCTTGTAAGTGTAACCTTACTTGGCCAATAAAATTGATTCTGATTCTGATTCTGATATTAGGCTAGTCAGAGAGTGCAATTCAGGCACAAGGGGAAAATGTTGGATGCTGCAGACACTGCAATAAAGGGCACACCAACACCCTATGCAGCAAGTGTAATGTTTTTTTTTGCTTTTTATCGGAAAAGTGCCAACTTTCGGACTGTCACTGCAAATGAGCATGGCTTAACACTGGGACTAAGATGAAAGTCAGTTTTGTGAATATACATTTGTATGTTTTTTGTTGTTGTTGTTTATCTTAACAAATGACTATTCATAAAATATATGACTGCAGTGCAATTACCCTATTATTCATGATATACACTCTTATGGGGCTACATAAGCAATAAACGCAGTAAATGAACTCTTAGTTTTTTTGTACATTTGTTCAGACAGACAATGTGAGTACAAACACAGAAATTCTGCTCCCAACTAGGGTAACGTAGAAATATTACATCACTTACCAAAAAACTTATTAAAAGGTAACAAATTTGAGAACTCTTTAGTTACTGCATCAGAAGCCTCCTACAAGAAGATCTGAAAGGTGAAATTTATTTTTTTGCCCAAACAATATTTTTGCAAAAAAAAAAAAAAAATGTTTGTACTTTGTAGGGACAAACTACTTTCAACTGATCTTGCAATATTAATAACATTAATACTGATAGGAATTAATAAACCTTTATGACAGTTACACTGAGAATGACTAAAAGAACATGCTAGTGATAAGAAGGGGAAATGGCATCTTACTTTCTAAAACCAGAACTACCTTTCTCTTTCTTCTCCAGTACCAGTTGTTATCCCTGAGCTCAGAGTATATCTAGCTGGCACAGTTGATCCTATTTTTCACCATAACAACTGGTAACCTATACAATATATTCAAACAAACTGCAGGATATGTCCATCTGACCTTTGTGGTAGACTCGTAATGTTGACTGCACTGACCTTTTATGAACATGAATATAGCACAATTACTGTGTAAAACATGTTATCTGATATCAATTGTAATATGTTGTACATAAGCATTGCAAACTTTCATGTCTCCAATCTTCCAAAAACATGCCGGTATATGGATTAGTTACACTGAAGTTGCCAAAAGGTGTGAATGAGTATACGTAGGTGTGTGTCTAATGGGCTGGTGTCCCATTGGCCTCACTCCAAATTTTTCCGGGATACGGTCTCGATCCACCACCACTCTGAGTAGTATAAAGTAGTTACTGAATATGAAGGAATAAATGAATGTAACTTCATTTCTTCCCTCATCACAACTCAGGAATTAGCTAAACACTCCCTCTAATTCCCTCGACTCTCTCTTTGAGGTTTTGAGGTTTTATTCTAGGTCAGACCTGACACAAAAGCTCCCTTCCTTGGCACCCATGTGAATTGACCACAAAGATTGCTGGTCTCATTTCTCAAAGTCAAGGAAAAGTTATGACCATAGACCAGCAGCAAAACACCTATTTCTCCTTTTGTAACTGTGCTGAGCTGCTATACAGAATACTAAGTATGTGTTCTGACAGGTTTCCCACAGAGGTTCCTAGCAGATCTTATTACTTCGAATTTGGTTCTACAGTGCACTCCAGTGAGGTATGAAATTACCATTTAAGACTGTAGTTTAATGAATAATTATGCTGAGCCATAAAACATGATTGCTTTAAACTTTCACATCAAGCATTGATATTGAACCTCTGATTGTTTCCACCTCAATTTCAATAGTAAGTATTGTTTGTTATCTTTTAATGGCTCTAAATGTAAAGAGCTGGCACAGTAGATCACACCCTGGAAAAGGGCACTTAAAAGCAATTGCTACATTTATCCATGACAGTTTACCTTGAGTCAGCATCCTGAGACTACAGTTGCTGAAAGTAGACAAAGCATTTCTTTCATGTTCAGGCTGCTGGAAGAAGGGAGGGAGGCAGGGAGAGAGAGAGAGTGAGAGCGAGAGAGAGCGAGAGAGAGAGAGAGAGAGAGAGAGAGAGAGAGAGAGAGAGAGAGAGAGAGAGAGCGCTGAGCTGAAGTACAGGAGTACTGGGATAAGACCTTCATCTTTATTTCTGAACTACAGAGACAAATTACTTTGTAGCTGACTCATGAAATGACATTGTGGAAAAACCCTGAGTAAAGCAGGCTTATGTTGTAATAAATATAATTATACTTGTCATGTACCCTTGCAACTCTGGATGTCCTCAGCTCACAAACCATTTGGTCAATAAAATAGATACAAAACTACACATATACCTCCACAATGACATTCTAAATTCGATTCCTATTAGCAATACTCAGATGGAATTAAACTTACATGGGGTCCTGGGGTGATTTCCTATTTTACACTGGGATAAAATTTCCCCTTTTCCTGGGGTAATTTCCTATTTTTCCTATGTTATTTTACACTGCTATGCTGAGAGTTTATTTCCATCTGGATCGGCTACGCCAGTGTTTTTCCCCATCCTCCACTGAGAAAGTAACAGGATGAATTACCTAGTCTTTTTCCACCAAACTCAGCAGTCATCTGATCATTTTAGTCCTATGGGTCTGTGATTTTCTACATAAATGTCGTCTATGGTTGGAAAACCATGGTATCAGTGATACAGAGTGTCAGATATCAGTGAATTTTTCTTTGTAAAGTCTGCAATCCCCTGCTTTAATCAATTCAGTCTTCCTTAAATATTTGGTAGCAAATCAGGTTGTGGTCAGCTTGAAGTATTTGCTAGAAGGGCAGCCATGTAACTAACAGATGTTTCAATGTTGACTTGGAAAGCATCTTGATGTTGGTGCGTCCTTTCAATTCAAAAGGAAGATGCTCCAGAAACCTTGTCTTGAGTCCACAGTAGCCACTATCTGTGTGGAGATTTACAATTTCTCTCCAAGTCCATGTGGGTTCCTACAGGTTCTCCAGTTTCCTCCTACCACTCCAAAACATGCTGCTAAGTGTATTGGCTGTGTAAAATTACCATAGGAGTAAATGAATATGTGAAAGGTGAACTACAATGGACAGGGTGCATTCCTGAATCATGCTCAGGTATCGGCACTGGATCCACCAACACCCCGACCAGGATAAAATGCTTCCTGAAGATGGATGAATAAACTAAATTGTAGCTTGAGGCTGCTCTTCTGCTTCCAATAAAAAAACATTGTACACTGTTATTCAGTATTTTTAATTAATTCTGCAGTAACTCTAAGGACATTGCAGCCAACACAAAGTATAAAATGACATATGGCTGTCGGATAAGTGATAAAGAAGTCCTGACATCTTTATTATGAGCACAACAAAGCAGTAAGGAGCCATTGTTTTCCGGAAAAAGTTACGCAAATAAGCAAGGACGTGGAATATTATGCATGAGCTCATTGTGTGACAAGTTATATCAGCAAGAAGAAATATGCTGAACAGTATTATCTCAGCCATTGTTCAGTTCAGGTCAGTTTATGTCCACTGTTCAGTCCAGTCAAATCTCCCCTGCAATCCAATAAATCAAAATGTTCTAGTAATTATATTGGCTATACATTTTCCTCTCATGGCAGTAATGATTGTCCAGATTTGTCTACAAAAATCTCTCTACATTTTTTACACTTGAGTTTAATTGTGTGTGTGTGTGTGTTCTCTTATTCCATGCTTACAGCATTTAAGGTAATCAATGATCTGCTCACTGAACTTACTTATTTTACTATATTATTGCCATTATTATGTACTACTATATTTATTTCAAGTTAGTCTTCTTTGTGGGTTTGACGGAAATCTGTAACTCTAAGCTTGAATTGCATTCTGCCACCCCCAGCACTTTGGATAAAAGCATCTGCCAAATGAATAAATGTAAATATGAATGTAGACACCCTGATGCATATTAGGGTGGATGGTTCTGGACCAGTGTAGTGTAGCGTGTAAGCTTGTCTCTCTCTGTACAAGATGAAGAATCAAATGAAAATACAGATAACTATGAAGTAAAGAGATGAGATGATGCATCTTGTCAGATTAGAGACAACACTTTGAGGTAGACCTCAGTGCAAAGCTTAAAAAGAACTGGCATGGTGATGCACTGGGAAGCATTGCCACCTCACAACAACTGATGCTCAGGTTAGTCTCTCTGTGGGTTTGCTCCATGCTTTCTGGATTCCTCACACCTTTCAAAAACATGGATTATTAGCTGGATTGGATACAAAATATTACCAGTATGTGTGAATGATGTGCATTCACAAAGAACCAGAGTGTGTTCCCACCCCACTCTGATACCCCTTTTCCACCAACAGGGAACAAGTTCTTGAATCGGTTCCTTTCAGGATTCTTTGAACCTTGGTGTTAGTTACCAAACCAGCCTGTGTTGCCACCACTTTTGAGCAGAACCATAGTCAAGGATGTGTTATAAATGGAGTGCATTACAAAATGCACAACAGAAGTAAACAGTAGTAGCAAGATTGGGGGGTCACATAGATTACCTGCAAGCTTTTTTTTCTGTTATTCCAGATATTTGTTTGATTTATCCTTTCCCGTTGCATTCTCCATTACTGTGCTCCGCTTTCTTTCCAAACTAATGATTCACCCACTGATGTCATCATGGTTCACACTGGAAAAAAAAACTATCTATTCCAGATGAAAACCAACTTTTCAAAATTTGGTGCTTGAGCCAAAACGGAACCTGTTCCATGTTGATAGAAAAGGAGTAACAGTGTTCCTGTTATAGGCTCAGAATCCACTGTGAACCTTACCGTTAGGAAGGACACATCTTACAAGAACTTGAGTTTAAATTAAGAAGAGAGCAGAAATATTAGACAGCAACTGAGGTGTAAATGTACTATGAGTACAATTTTCATTCAGTGTTCATTCAGATCCTCCAGTGTTCACATAGGTTTCCTCAGGGTTATATGGTTTTCTCTAACTCCCACTTATCCAAAGACATGCTAGTAAAGAGATTGACCCATTGCATCCCAGAGAGATTGCATCCCATCCAGTCTGTATTCGCACCTCATGCACAGTGTCCGTGGGAACAGGTTCTGATCCTCAGTGTCCCTGACCCAGATAAAATGGGTACAGAAGATGAATGAATGAATCAATCAATATAGCTGTAATCACATTCCTTAATTGATTACTTAACTAAAAGTAATGGAAATGTTCTTGCCTACATTCTTGCACCCCTAAGATTAGCATATTATCATACATTAGAAATATTCATCCAAAGCAACCATACAAAACTGGCCAATGCAAGCAGGATAACTTTGTCCATCTCTACATGAGGAGAAACAAAACGGATTTCTTCAATCTCTCACTTCTTTTGAGCCAGAAACAGGAGTGGAACCTCTACAGATTTAACAGCACATACTGTATCACATGTGGTTAATGCAGGGTTGTTCTTTACTGAGACAGATCCCATAAATAAAACAGGAGCTGAAATAATTTGGAGGCATGGACCCCTAGAACCCAGGAGTAAACAGTTTCAGTCTGCACATCCATACTGAGGAGCCTTGTGAGTTGAAGTTAAATTTCAGAGAACATCTTGGCCAAATGCTACTTCTATATTTGAGGAAAGCAAACATGTCAACCTCCAAAGCCAATTCCCACAAGTCATTGTTCCATTTTAGTTTTTAAGACTTGACTGAACAGACACTAGCACATTCAGTGCAGAGAACAATAAACTGTGGCGTTTCAACTAAAACTGGCCTTTATGCTCTGTGCAGAGTTTATGCTATGAATTTTTGGTCATATGTCAATTACTACTGCTGTGAGAAAACACTGCAATTTTGGGCTATACAGAAATGAAACCATCAAGTTAAATTACTGTATGTAAAAAAGTATGATCCTAATTTGCAGGTCACACAGTTTTTACCAGTCAAACACCAGTATTTACCCACTATTATAGCAGCAAAGTGGGGCCCAAATTTGGAATGGGACGTTAACAAGCGCATGTGGGTATGATGATCAGGTGTTTATATTATTTTACTTCTGGACATATAAAGTTGTGTCAATAATATTTTTTTTAATTAGAACTTGAATTAGCTGATTGATAATTGAATGCAAAGAGCAAAAGAACCTCTTTTTCAATGCGTGCTCAAATGCCTAAACATGCTATCTACTTCACCTTCTGACTGGAATGGACTCTTAACATCTAATTGCTTGATTTTGCGTATGAATGTAGGCTGTGTAAGTAATGCATAACAATGCAAAAGGAATGTTATAAATATTTCAGATGGCATTTTTTAAAGATTAATTCATTATTTTGATATTTTGATATCAACAGAGGTAAAGAGATTATTTCGACATAATCTGTAAATACATATATATTTTAAAATAAATCAACATTTCAACATATTGCTGCCAGATATACCTTTTTTCCCTCTCTTCCACTTGGCAAAAAATATTTTCAATGATGTCCACGCCCATTTAAAATACAAACTACATTTCCCATGATTCCCATGATTTCACATGACCCATCACATGAACTACAACCCCATTCAAGCGCCACACTTCTGATTACTGACACCTGTTTGCAATCACCAACAGCCATTGAAAGTCTTACTCTGTGCATTCTTTAGCTGGGGTCTGTAAGTTCAGCAGGTGGTAGTGTTTTTAGGGAACAACAACAACAACAACAACAACAACTGAACACTATCCAAACCATCTTCAGCAGCTAGGCTCCATTTCTGTTATGGTTGGGCATCAGAACAGGCCAGAGTTATACTCCTAACTTGTAGAAATACCACAGAGATCCAGCAGAATACCAAGGCTTCCACCCACAATTCTTGTTTTATTTATCTCCACAATGCCGCATCAATAATAAGAAGATTGTTCAGTTGATGTCCTTCTTCCTCAGTAAACTTGGACTATAGTGGTGTGGTCAACCACACAGTGATGAGGTTACACACACGCACACAAAGATCTTGCAACCATTTTGGCGCTGTCTTTCTCAACATATTGCATCAGAGGAAGCCAGAGAACAGCTTCTGACCCTTGAAAGCATGGTGTAAGAACCACAACAGATACATGGTGGAATGAGCCAGCTTGTAATCCTGCTCTCTGCCAAGGATTTCAACAAGATGCCTTCACAAATCCAGCCATGATAGTCACTCATCACAGGATTCTCTAACTGACCTAGCCATTTTCCAAACTCTTGAAAGAGAAAGGACAAATATTCTAACCAAGAGGAGAAGCAGGACCCTGAAGCCATGTACACTGGGCATGTTTAGCAGAACATCTTTAAGGCAGAGATGAAGGATTGGGTTTCTATGGTCATTATGCAGTGTCCAACCCAGATACAAGAGGATCTGCAAAGATAAGCCTGGTAGATCAGTCACACACTAATGCGGTGAGTAAAATGCAGTGTTGCCTCAGTCAGACAGGTTTGTTTTTGTCGTTCGAGCTGAATGGAACTTCAGGCCAGAACTTGCAACAAGAGCTCCTAATATTGAACAAACCCCAGAAATACCATGAAGTATTTTGTGAAGTAAAGGCTTGTGCTACCCTCTCTTGCTCTTAAATCTTGCTCTTTGTTTGCACAATGATGGTAATGAGCCTTATTCTATAGTGCATTGTTTATCTGGTTTCAACTCCATCAGCTTTCGTCTCTGCTTAATCCAGTCTGTTTGTTGATCTCCTGACTGTTTACTTGTCTTATATCTTGGAGCATTGGCTTGCCCTTTTGGTTTGTCTATGTCTAGCTGTTTAAAAAAAAAAGCTCTACAATTTGAGAATAATATGAAGACTGTAGGGGCTGAGAGCTTGGTTTCTTGTTGTTTGGTTTTTTTTTTTATGTTTTTGCTTACAGTACATTTGAGGGGTGGAATGAAAAGGATCTCCCTGAGATACTTGTTTGAGTAACGACACTTTATGGTCGGTGTGAACAAAGAGCTTGGAGGATGTTTGAGAATCCATGTACAGGAAGAATTATATGGAGAACCAAAACTGCAATCCAAACTCGGTCATAACTATGGGTCAAAGTGAGCTGGAAGTAAAAATTCAAGTACCTGCAGTTTAATGGAGAGCAGGAACCAAACTCATGGTTGCAGAAATAACAAGCTCCAATTGTGCATCACCAGACAAAAGTAAGAACCAGTCATGTTTCATCTTTAACAGTCAATAATCAGGCACAGGATGGACAAACACCGAGAGTACAGAATATAAATGCTTAAAATCGCTTGCAACCAAATCTATTTTTAACAGTGTTGGTTGTTCATCTAAAAACTTGTAATGAGTCATGATTCATCTTGCCTTTAATTAAGTCTTCATCATATCCAGTCAGTTTGTGTAAATGTAGCAAGCTTGTTGGCTTAGTGATTAGCATAGCTAGCTAGTTAGTCTGAAGTGTAATTTATTCAATTCAAAATGTATAAGAACATTAATTAAGTAATGGAAATCTGCCAAATGAACATTCTGATAATTTATCTTCCTCTGCTGTACAGATGGAGATCAAAAGGGGAAAATAGAACCTGACATTATTTCTTTTTTCATTACTGTTTATTTTGAGTTTTTAAAACACTTTATTCTAAATCAAACTGTACTTAAATTGTGAGATCTCAAATAAAAAAAAATCTACAACAAATAAACACATTGTATTTACTTTTTGACCAAAATCACAAACTAGAAATGGACAGAGCAGTGCCATGGCCCAGGATAGCAGCAGCAACATTTAATTTATTGTTTGCCATGAGATCTAACTAAAACTGCAACCCCCTCTCCATCACCTTTCAAATTCTACTTTAAGCCTTGGTTGTAATAGTAAACACAGAGAGGTAAAGTTTTTCCAAAGCAAAGGGTAAATGGGTAAGGGTTAGAGTGGGTAGGGTTCAAACCCATGGATGCCAATCCCAGCATTTATTCAGATTGGTAAGACTTCACAATGAGGCAATGTATGCATTGACTTTATATTCTGTAGAATGTAAACTGAATGCAGCTAATTTGATCACAAGTGGAGGTTTGATGTCCACAACTGGCAGTGTGATTGGAGTTTGATGGTTTTACTGTATGCACTTGATTTTTTATTTTTTATATAAAAACCTCATAAAATAGTTATAAATTATAGCCATGCCCTTAAGGTTAACATTTCATATACTGTAGATTGAGTTGAGTGCAAACGTTATGAAGTGTGCGACTATGCTGTTTATTGCCCTATTGGTTATTGCTCTGGGATTTGTTGCTAGGCTTCTAGTCATGATAACTGCCTTTAATATGCATCATGATAAATTGGGAATTGTAATTATAACAGTCCTATTTAGAGAAACATTTTACTTTATAACTCTTTATTGCTTCAACAGTTGCACTGTTAACTTTTAATAAGACTCGTGTAATATTGTTGTAAGTTACTTCAGCTCATTTAAGCCATGATATAAGCAGCGAGGACGAACTGTAGACTTCTGATGAGATACAGGATTAGTTCATCAACTCTAAACCAGCCCTTGAGTAGCTGCTTATGAACAATACCTCACTACTGAGTTCTGTTTGACACTGATTTTATTGATTGATAAAAATATAGCAAAATAGTATGCACTGATTTCATCAACTGAAAGGCTGAGACCAGAGAAGACATTTTAAAGGTGCAAAAAAAAACCCTCCATGACTGCTAAAGTACATGCTAAAGTAAAAATTGGGTTTGGGGAGAGAAGTGACACGTTCACGGTCGTCTTTGTTGAACTCCGTCCAGCAGCGCTGAAGAGCTGTAATGAGTTTGTCTCAACTGTTTCCTCCCAACGTGGTCTGACCCTGCAACTGAGAGATGCAAGGAGTACAGCTGAAACGCGATAACGATACAGCACTATAGAGAAACCCAGTTTACCACAGCTGGAACATGATTGTGCAAGGTGAAGAAAATGTGTTCCTCCTGTGAGGTCTGGGTTCAAATGTACAGTAATTGGATCATTTATTGCTCTGAAGCTCATGTCCGTGACACAGCATTGCCCACTGAATTTTCTCTTCTAGCAATGTACTCAAAGGGCACTGAATTTGATTGACCAGCGTACAAGAGGCCACGGTCTAAAAATGCCATGTCGCGCATTTAGAACATTTCAGACCAAGTTTATTTTCTAGGCACAAAAAATGTGGACGCTAAGTTCGATTAAAATAAATCTGTTATATTTTTTTGGTAATACTAGTAAATTCAGGCACTTATGTGGCCTCCATGTAATTATTTGGGGATGATCTTATTTGAACCATAATTAGATTTCGCGAGACGAACAGATAAGATGTTTTCAAAGCTGGAATTTGGTGAATGGTGATTACTTGTCAATAAAATCTTCTCTTTCCTTATTATCAGCAAACGCACAGTTACTTGCTTTAAGATTTCAGGTTAAGGTAACAGGCTAATGTACTCATGTTGCAATACCATCTATATGCATCATTTCAAGATAAAAGTGTAATATTTCTGCATCAGGCATCACTATGCTTACAATTCTGTTCTAATTCAATTTATTTCTTTGTCACTCATTTTAAAATACATAAAACATTTGCCAAAGGTTAAGTATTCCATGGCCTCAAAGGTCTCAAGAAATGTAATTGGACGACTTGACTTTAAATTCATTCAATTAACTTTAACCCTAACCCTTACGTCTCCACTATGTCACCTAAGCTGCTTTGTAATCAGAAGCCCATTTAACAACGTTCTGCCACTGGATCATATAATGTTTAAATTGTAGGTATACTCTGCAACCTTTAGCATGACTCTTGTATGACCAGCAATCCGATCATGTCATTCTGTCTATTCATCATTGACCTTTCCATGTTTTCAATGCTTTTTGATCCCTGTATAGACCAATATTAGTATGTTTAACCCTTTAAATCGTTGAATGTGTGTCAGAATGTGTCTGACAAAATGTAATGTAACTTTGAGCCATTGATTCATAAATTCCCAGAACGGTTTCATTGAAACCTTCCTAAAATGAGCAGTGGTTTAGCTGGGTGAGGATTTCCGTGGTTGGGTCTAGTTAGCATGCTCATCTGGCAATATTTTAACATGCTATGTTACTAAATGAGCTAGTTTATGCACTTCTATGACAATATTGATGGGCTTTAAGAATGTACGCTTGCCTGCTCAAAACAGACTAACATATTTGTCATTTCTTTTGTTGGAAATAAATCTCACAGAAACTGGTTTCTGTAATCTTTCTATTAGAAAGTAGTCTAATATTCAATCCCTATTGTACGGCAACACCAAAGAGGCATGTTGCCAATTTTTCCATTTAAACCTAACGGCAGTGCGCCAAGTCATATGCTTGCTCTTCGTTCGTCTTTTCACTAATTCCATCCTCACAATCCTAATCTGTTTGCTATCAGATCAGTATTAGCCTACTTAATATTTGTTTTTCCTCTTAATTTGTGCAGTTTATCATCTCAGAATTATGACTGCGTGTTTGTCATAAGAAGTAAAACATTTTTTTTTACCTTACTGTATTTTTATTATAAGGTGGTAATTTATCACCTTATTGCATCACTTGCATTATTCACATAATTGAATTACAGTTCAATACTTTTCAATGAAATTAATGTCTTCATATATGTAGACTCCTAAAGCTATACAAGAAGCATTTTTATTCGTGTAGAATCAGGTTTCCTTATTAAATGAGAAGTGGTGTAGGAAGGAAAAGAAATGCCTCAAGCACTTCTCAAGTTCCTTGCTCCGAAGTCATTTTCCAGTCTCTTACATAAGAATAAAACCACAGAGACGCCCCACAGAGACTTATTTGTGTTTATATACGCATGTTCTTTTCTTGTAGTGAAATTAATCCAGTTATTTGACCAGGTTCAGATGCAACATTCATTTACTCATTGCTTAATGAAAGCAACATGCAGGTTTGACAAATGGAGGGAAAAAGGAAGGATGTTGCACAACACTCGGTTTAAAAAAAAAAAAATGTTCCTTTCCTTCACTTTCCTTCATCATTCTGTATGAACTATGGCCAGGTAAGGTCCAGGCTTGGAAATAAGGAAAAAAAGAAACCAAAAAAGACAAAAGCTGGTAGACTTCTGAGGGGGAAACAAACATGGAAGAATACTGAAGCATACATAATGCCTGGATTCCAATATAAGATTTATACAATTTTGAATGATATTGAAAATGTGTGAGAACTGATATAATGGCAGATTTTAGTTTTTTATTTATTTATTTATTTTGTCGTGAATTACCCTTCAGGTATCAAACCTTTTCACACCATGATTTGTACAGAACAAAACGGCAGAGATGTGAACATGAAAAGGCAGAAAAGGCATTTCACTGAAGGGGAAAGAACACAGGATTTTGAAAGGCATTTATTTGTTTCTCAAAGCCGTTATTTTCATCAGCAGAGACACGGGAAGGTTTAAAAATTGAGGGTGCTTGAATTTCAAAGGTAAAATAGTTTATTTATTTATTTAAAAATAATGTTTAAGCCAATGGACTCGGCAGAAGTGTATTATGTGGCTGAGAAAAGCTGTTTGGAAACCGGAGTTGTCTGTAGTGCTTGTTTGTCTTTGGATGGGCCTCTTGTCAGTCGTTTTATATCCTAATCCACGCCTAATCTTAGACTAATTCCTAAATCCTGTGATGAAAAGAAAATTTTTCTCAGTAAGAAAAAGGAGGAAAGAAAACAATAATACCTTGCCCGATTTTGACTAATGCACCTTTAAGTGGCATGCATGCACAGTAAATTTGCCCAAATTGACAAATTTTACTCCATGCAGACAACATTTGGTCCTTCTCTGAAAAGAGTAAAAGTTTCTGTAATTTTGTTCCAACTCTACTAACTCTGTATATCCAAAATAGAACAAAAAGAACAATTTTTAAGGAAAATGCCATTTTTCATGTCTCTATTATTATAGCACTTTCAGTTAAAGGGATCCTGACCCCACTTCCTGTGTCCTCCTCCACCTTGGTGTTTTCTTACTCCTGTTCGTCTCCAAAAAATAAAAAAGCTGTCTTGTCCACTGATGTGTGCTAGGGTTTTGTGGTAAAATTGTTTACCTTCTTTGGATATTCTTGTTAGAAATGTTCTCACCTCTAAAACATCTGACTGCACCTAGAGTCTCGCAGAATGTCTTCATGACCAAACGTGACTTTGGTTCAAAACAAACGTGGTGGACGCCTCGGCCCCCGGCTTGCTTATCGGTCTTTCGTGATTGCATTTTCACACGAGTCGCTTGGCGTCCCCTTGACACTACAGGATGTTGAGTAGTAAATGTTGAAAATCTTTATTATTGCCAATTTTAAATCAGGGTGGCTATGATTGCCAAGGGGTTAGACTTGAATTTTACATAACACACACTACGGGATAATCGTTTAAGGTAGGCATGGAATCTGGACGTGTTTTACAATCATCAGGAGGGACAAATCGACCACAAAATCACACCTGTTTATTCTCTAGTGTGTCAAATATCAAGAGTGAAACTTACTTGGATTGTGTGCTTTTTATTCCATGTGGTCCAAATCTCACATCATTAAAATACAGCATGGGCCATGTTATAACAGAAGAAAGATTTAGACAAAGATGTAAATAGCCTAAAGTCATGATTTGCACCGAAAACAAGCTTGATATATACTGAAATATACAGCAGCACAACATTACCATTACAGCTCCCAATGTGGGCTATAACACCTCCACTACAGAGGCGGTGAAATTGCTTTTTTCTGTGCTAGAGGGAAGAGATTCTCCATTATCGCATCTGTAGCAGCTGTTGCATTTATTAGTGAAACACCAAATAAACAGTACAAAAATATATCATGTATCGGGTTTGTTGGACCTTCTTACAGACTGAACGACAATTTATCCCCTAGAGAAAAAAACATATTTATGAAGACATGTGGCCTGATTTACTAAAATCCCTAGTAAAAAGGACACATTTGTGCATGTAGTGAAACAAATGGCGTGTACAGACGAAGTATTTTATTATACAAAGAATAATCAATCATGATGTCGGGAAGAAAGCATCATTTTGAAAGACGTGCTTGTTTGTACCAAAAGCCCTGATGAGAGGAAATCAGATTTTTTGCCACGTGTGTAATTGCACGTCAAATATAACACGGATTGATTTTGAATCCAGATGATGCTACAGTAAATCTGTGGTCAGGGCCGAGGAAGCGAAACTGACCTTGCTCTTGGGGTGGGAGGGATGGATTGTGCCCTCTCTCCCCTGTCAATCACAGTGATGTTAGTCTGAAAAGATGCAGGCAAGGGTCTTGGAGGAAGCACATGTTCGTCTTCACCTTCCCCGGTTGGTAGGTTTTTATCTGATGGGCCAGAGGGTGGGAACTGTTAGGTAACCAAGTTATGAAACAAATGGGGGATATATGTGATCTAAATATATATCAAAATACAAAATGAATGGAAAATAGTAATGCAGAGTAGTAATGAATTTCCGCTAAGGCACTTATAAGGCAAAAATAAAATCTTTCCACGTCCTTTCTGCCACAAATATCCAGTCTGGTAAACTATTGATAAACTATCTATTTCAGAGGTATGCTTTATTAGAAAATGCCGAGACATAATTCTAAGTTTCTCTCTATTCAATATTAGTGAATGTTGTGATGTTAGATTGTGTTCAACTGGTAGAAAGTGCAAATGACTTCCACAAATTTAATACTTGCCCTTCAGTTGTATTGTTAATACACTTTCACCATTCCTGAAGCGACAGCTGGAATTCAGTAAATAATGAACCGTCATTGCAAAATTTCAGCATGTACTGAGGTTTAATTAAGAGTTTTAACACCATCATTTTAAGAGCAGACAGCAGCCTGAGATAGTGGTGTATAATATAGGAGTGGTATACAATCTTATTTACTCATTAACAGGCAATCTGTCGAAGAAGCAGTGCCTAAGAAAGTCTTTATGCTAGTTTCTATTTAAAAAAGAAATCAATAATGGCAATAATAATAATATAGCATGGTTGATTTGGTATCTCAACTGAGAACAATGCTACAGGAAGTGCCGAAAAGGTTCATGTTATTGTGTGTTTAGATCCGCAATGCTCTGGATCCAACAGTAAATAATTTCGGTTAGAAAAGAGTCAATTACCGAGAACATTCGTCATTTTTTTTTCTTTTTTTTTTTTTTTACTAATGAATGAGTAGTTATTAAAAAAAAAAAAAAAACAACAACTTTGAAAATGATTTGATTTAAATTCATTCTCAAAAAATGGCCTTGCAAAAAACGTTTTTTTTTTTTTTTACTTTGATTAATGCTCCTTTCAACCTCGAAAATGGGATAGTTCTCCCGATCATTCATTTGGAGCTGGATTTTCATAGCTATTTTTGTTATTGTTGGCTATTATGAAACAAAAATGCCATAATATGTGGAATTTCCCAAAGCTCAGTTCTTGCACCACTTATGACCACTAGGTTTATGTGCTTCCTTAAAAGGTAATTGGAGGCGGAGTCAGATTAGTATCAATGAACGGACTGATTTTGTTCAGCACCTTGTATAGAAGGTGCTGATTTGTTTTCTACAACAGCAGCTCTGACACTAGTGCTGGTGGTTATTAAAGTCACAGGTTTATAATGTGATAAACTCCTTCAAATACACTACCAGTCAAAAGTCTGGACACTCCTTCTCTTTTATAGGTTTTTCTTTTTTTGTTTGTTTTCTAGATTGTAAAACAATACTGAATTCCTCAAACTATGAAGCGACACATGTACTGAATTATGTAGTAAACATAAAAGTGTAAAAAAAAAAAACCCAAACAAACAAAACATGTTTCATATTTTAGCTTCTTCAAAGTGGCCCCCATTGAGCTTGATGATGACCCTTCTTAATGCGTTTGAGACATACAGTAACTAGTAAATGGGAAATGATAAAAATACAGTATTGTTTATAACAGCCC
>JAQQZR010000020.1:11728172-11755113 GCA_030068235.1 Notoglanidium macrostoma | reverse complement strand
GGTGTGTGTGTGTGTGTGTGTGTGTGTGTGTGGGTGGGTGGTGCGGGTGGGGGATGGGGGGATGGGGGGATGTACAAGGCTGGCGATGGATGAGCCGCTTGCCTGTGAATTGTCTCCGTGTCTTTCATGAACTTCCATCAGTGGCGTTTTCGAGCACCTCTATTGGGCCCGTTTGTTCAATTTAAAAAGCAGCCGATTTATTGGCGTAGCCCGCGGAGCTTTCTGTAATCCCAGAGGACATTTTTGTTAGGGCTTAGTTGTGGCCTTAGTGATGCCATGGTGCAATACTGTAAACTAGACTTCAAAGAGCGTATTATTCTCTGACGTAAAGAGCATAAAGTGCGTAATGACTGCACAGGACTGGAAGCCAACTTTCCATCTGGACCTGTCTTGGTCTTTCTCTCATAGCATCACTTCTATCCATACATTTGAGCTTTAAATAAAAGCTAGGGCAACATACATTAGGAGAAGTGTGTGTCTGTGTGTGTGTGTGTGCGCGTGTGTGCGTACGTGCAAACGTGCGTGCATCCGTGCATGAGTGTGTGTGTTGAATGCCACTATGCATCTGTGTGTGGGGTAGGATCAGTCATGTAAATGTCACAGGGATGTCAGGATGTGTGTCATTTAGCCTGACCCTTCTGTGAAGCCTACTATTTCCCAGAGAAGACAAAAAGCAACGAAAATAGTAAAATGCACGGCATGCTGGGAATTGTTGGATAAATAAGAATGCATGATATTACAGTCTATATACTATCACTAAACTAGACCATATCCTATTACTAAAATATCATCATACACAAATTCAATTCAGTTTAATGTTATTTATATATCGCTTTTAGCAATATAGTTTAAGCTTAAACAGCCACTGCGTATTGTTAATCAAGACCAATATTGGCATAAATAATACAAATCTTGCCAACCTTGTCACTAACTGTCCTGTCCACTGCTCTTCTGGCACTGATAATGTTGCATGGTGCGGCGTGATTCCCGCGCCAACGGACCACTAGGAGCTATAATGACGTGAGCTAAATAGGGCCGTGAGAGCATCGCACCGTCAGTGCACAACATCTAGAAAGGAAACAAATTTCCAAGAAAGGAAACGAAGTTTATATCTGTCACATAGGGACATTTTTTCAAATAGTTGGTCATTCAAAAAAGCAATTAGGATGTTAATTTAACTTAAAATATATGAAGTTTAGATATATATGTATGGTGGGGCTCTGAGTCACCTGCCAGAATGGACACACCGTAAAAGCTAGTAGTGTACTTATAAAGATGAACACCACTAAAGGATGTTCAGAATAAACAGATTGTAAATTAGAGTCCTGGGAGGAGAAAAGGATAGTCTTTATGATTACAGTAGCAGTCGCAGTAGCATGTTATATATTTATATATATATTGCTATGTCTTCTTTCTTCCTTGATGAGTCAGTCAAATGTGTATCTTTACATGTTCATGATTCATAAAAAAAATCAGTTTTTTTACACCCTGGCCTAAAATCTAAAATCCACCCGAATCAATAGTGAAGTAACTCTAAACATTTCAGTATTTGTGATTCAAATATTTATATGGATCGCTGTGTGATCACTGTTTACTACAAAAGCATTTTCTACAGCTAAACCTGAATCGAATTATATTTAGTTGATGAATTATTTAAAAAATAAATGTTATTTGTATCGTGCTTTTAACCATATTTACAGAAATCCAGATGTAGCTTTAGATCCTGATGAGCAGGCCAAAGGCGGAGATGTCATGGAAGACGCTCTGAGACGAGACGAGGAGGAAATTTCAAGAGGAATCAGGCTCAAATAGATGCATTGTCTATGGGATTATGAATCATTACAGTATACTGGTGTAGATATGTAGCAAACTGATATTTCACTATACGCAGGTTGGGAATAGCTTTGAAGTGAACACAGGGCAGTAAAATAAAAGTGGTAAAAAGGTCAACTGTTTTAATGAGCTTGCATAGAATTGCTAGTGGTGTAGTAAAAATTCAAATGAGGTTCTTACCATATAAAATAATTCATAATATACTTAACATTATGAAGTTTGTACCACTGAGAGAAGGTGTCGTTTTCATGGTTTTATTCTACATGTCATTGTAGTCTATTATTTAGTCTTGTCAGTATGCTCTGTCAAAACATATATAAATGAATGCCACAATTCTGTACTACACATCAAGGGAGAAAAAAAAGAGCGAACATCCTTCTCTCAAGAGACATAAAAATAGCTGTGTCCACTGCTCTGTGTCAGAGTTAGGTCACTCAGTGGGGTGTAGACTTCAAAGCAGGCAGGGAATTCTCCGAAAACAACTGCTAGTAATTTCAAATCAACACACATTGTCTCTCCTCCCAGACCTCAAGCCTAAAATATTCTCTCCATCAATAGCCATAAGCACAGAGGTATCTCATTTCTCTAAATCTATCTGATAATTGTTTGTGTATTTTAAAAGGTACCATTTGGTCATGTCTCCAATTTGACTCTGCCTTACTATTCTTGAGCTTAGAAAAATGGGAAAGCAGTAAACACAATATTTGTATTGTCATTCATACAGAGTGGGAAAAATGCATTGTGCTCACTTGAGACTCATCAGAGCAGCGATTTGCGAAGTGACCATGGAGCGAGGGTGGTCTCGTCGTAGTCGGAACAGTCCGAGAGAGACAGAGCGAGAGAGAAAGAGAGCGAGAGAGAGAGAGAGAGACAGCAATAGAAGACCTGCCTATTTTGCCTAACAGTATGTGGGAAATGAAAGTGACCCAGCAGGGTTAAAGGCCAGAAAACATGTCAAGAATTTCCCAGGATATATTTCAAGGACGACGAAAAGGAGGTTCGCTTTCATTTTGTGCCTCACAGCTCAGTCTATATGTATTCGAACGTCTCCTAATGAATAACGGCCGAGCCGAGAAAAGGCGAGTGGAGACGATTACAATCCGTCAATAGAGACACAAGGAGACATGGTCATTGTGGCGTGCTGATGGGCTTGGCCTGTGTTGCATTGTGGGTAAGTGGCACTCGCTCTGGCCTCAGCAGGAAGCTGGCTGTTCTGGCCAGTCCTCAGGTGCTGTCATTCTCCCCTCCACCATATTAATTATAGGATAAAGACTCTAATCCCTTGCCTTTGAAGCTGCTGCCTGGTTTTCAAGGCTGCACTTTAGGACAGAGAGAGAGAGAGAGAGAGAGAGAGAGAGAGAGAGACTATATGGCATTAAAGGGAATAAAAAGGTGCCCATTTTTCTTTCTTTTTTTTTTATGCTTTAATTTCATTCCCCAATCCACACTCCTTGTCCCATTCTCGGAGTTAATGTGCATAGAAGGTGATATATTGTTATTTTAGCCTTGATGCTGATGCCATATTTAGCTCTGGAGTTAAATCTATGAATCAAAATCTCAATAGATGGTGCTTTTGTATCCCTTCTGAAATCCATATATAATTGGATCCCGGGATTATAGTGGCCCCTGCAAACATCGTTAACATTCAGCTTCACTGTATATATCTATGCCCTGAATGAACTGACCTCACACATGTTTTATTTTGCTGCTCTATATTCTTTCCACACACATAGATTTAAGAAAAAAAAAGTTCAGATGAAGTATTCAGATTAAGTCTGTAGTTCATCATGACTTGTTATTTTATTAAGACATGGTTCATGGTACAACTCAATTAATTTGTATTATTATCATTTTTAGGGGATTTCCTATGGAATATTTTACTCCGAAATTGATTCAGCTGGGGATTTTCCATAAATATAAATATAAAAATAAATATAAATATGTAAAGCTCAGAAGCTTGGAGACCAAATGAAAACTGCACAGGACCACGCCATATTCAAGAGCATGGTAATTTGCAATTATATTCCATATAATTTAAAAATGATAAAGTTATAAGAATAAGTGCAAGCCCTAACCCCACTCTTAATCTTTATAACTAACATGATCTTCAATGGCATCCAAGATTTACTTTATACTGACTGTTTTAGTTTAAACTTCTTTCATTGCTATTTTTACTATGGTTATTACTTACATTACATTACCCACAATGCCACTGGCACATTAAGTTAACCTTAATTCATGTCCACCTAAAGAGAATGATGCAGCAGCACTTTAGTCCTTCAGTATGTCCAACCCTCTCGTCCTCTCTATACTCAGGTAAACAGATTCAACTTTCATGTTAATATCGCCATCAACACTCATCATCTCGTAGATCGCTAACTACCCGAGCCTTTGCTGTAACACAGATCAAAAGTCTCATATAGCCGCATTGCATTCTGGGACTTTGATTTTAACATTTCCGCTGAAGTTTCCACTGTTCTACATTGGATATTTCATTAATATGAGATTAAACATTGTTGGAAAATGGTGAGGAAAGCAATCTTAGTCTGTTTTGTTTTTGTGAGCTAAAAGCTAAAACTGAGGCCAGAAATTGTTTTTAGATTAACCGTGCCAGCAAAACTAGTGTGAAACAACACAACTGCTAAATTCTCACAAGAACAGAAATACAGCACCGACCAACAAATTAGCACCAGAGTTGTTAATCACATCATAAGTATTTCAAAAGAAACATACTTAATGTGTTTCGGGGTGGAGTTTCAGTTTTTGAATTTTGAAAATGAGTACAAATGCTAACCCTGTCCCGAACCCTAACCTTCTTAATTCTTCAAACCGTGTTGTGCAAAGTCATATAAATTGGTGCCATCTTGTCAGATTGTGTATTATTAATAAACAGTGCCATGGTGTGCCGTGGACTAACCGAGCTTCTTTTACACCTCATAGGAGTGTAACTGAGGTCATGGCTCTCTGCTTCTCCGGTTCCCAGCGAGAGGCAGACGTCTGTAGGCAGCCAGGAGTCCCTCCTGTTGGTGTTTCAGGTGGAGATTGTGCTACGGAGTTTGTACAGAGTGCCAGATTGTATGCTGCCCTCTTGTGCTGATCCATACAGCGTATGTACCTGGAGGAGTGGGTTCAGTTTGTCTGCTGTGCTGCTAAATCACTCCAATCTCAGGGTGGATATAAAATTGATGCTTCCTTCAGTCTTAATGTCTTTCTTCAGAGGTTGCAAGATGTGTATATATCTTTACACAATGCCAGCACACAGGGGTGTCAATTTTGTTAACAGTGAGCTATAGTTAATGCACCAAGTTAGCTCAATAGTTCTTCTATTAGACTTCCAGTTCGAATACTTACACTTTATGTATGGAATAAAGCACTTGGGTGCATGAACACAGTCAACAGTGAGAGGGTGTGATGTCACTCTGAAGTTGGTCATGTACAGTGAGATGGGCTTTATTGAGAAGAGTTGTGCACAAATCCATGTGTACTGAAGGAATCAAAAATGTGACACAAAATATTGATTTTAAATCAATTTCTTGATTTTTAAATGATTTTATTGCTCCTGCTTATGCCATAGTAACGGTCTCTTATACATAGAAACAGACCATGGAATGCTGTAATTGACCAATCAGAATCGAGCATTCAAATGAGCCGCGTGATAATTTTCTATAAAAGCATGTTTGCAGGTGTTTTATTTCTCTTACACCACAGCAATTTGGCAGTGTGAATATATATACTGTATATATATTTATTATAATTTTTTTTTTAATGGCGTTACACTTTATGCCTTTAGCGTTATATTAAATGTTATTTAACCTGCTTGAAATAAGTTCCTGTTACCACTTTTAGCAGCAATTTAGCAATTCAATTTTATTTGTATAGCGCTTTTAACAACAGACATTGTCACAAAGCAGCTTCACAGAAGTATAAAGATTCTGAATATAAACTTACGAATCTATACATTTGTCTATATATATCCCCAATGAGCAAGTCTGTGGTGACGGCGGCAAGGAAAAACTCCCTGAGATGACAAAAGGAAGAAACCTTGAGAGGAACCAGACTCAAAAGGGATCCCATCCTCATTTGGGTCACACTGTATAGTGCAACTATACACCAATACATTTCCATTCTTTGTTGTAATGTTTTCAAAATAAGAAATTGTTAATTTAATTAATTAAATTGAATTAATTTTTTCACTGTTTATTTGTTGTAATTAAAAAATCTGGGACACATTTTTTTTTTTTTTTTTTAAAGTAGTCTCCGTCTTGGACCGCACTGTACGTTTCACTTCAGGAAATGCTGTAGTTTTCAGAACTAGTAAAAAATTGGAAAATGTCATCATGCGAATGGTTTTCACAGAGCACACGCGCACACACACACCAGCAGTAATAAAGGGCTCCCCAGAATGAACCCCTCGTTTAAAGAAAGTGCCACACACAATATATTGTCTCATTTCCTTAAACAGAATCGAGGAAATCCTCCTGGCACCTACCCTACTTGTGAATGTTTGCATTTCTCATGATATGGTTGTATTTGTAAAACCTTTGGGGTTATGTAGTATTTGTGTAGCAGCTCAATATTCAAAGTTGATGTAAATGATCTGAATGCTGTTCTCCAGTTTGGGATAAAAGTACACACAGAAGTTTAGGTACCTGTGAGACCGGAGGCTCAGGTGAGCACAATAGGGCAGGTTATAAATCATTCAGAGTGAGGTTTAGACACAGCACGTGGTTTTGTCCCAGGTCCCAAATCGCCCTTCATCATGCTGCAGATTTTCACCTCCGCTCTAAAGCAGTGCTGCATTTTCTCTATACAGATGTGTGTATATATATATATATATATATATGGACGCTCTGCATTTTTACGAGTAGTTTTTTATTGCCTGGTGGTTTGATTTTTTGCTGAAAACATAATAAATTTCAGGACAATATTTAATTGTCCACTATTGTAGTACGCAATCCATTATTACTTATATGCACTTTTTCCTCAAAACTCTGTATAACTTTCTTCATTTTCAGTGCTGTTAAGGACATCATCAGAAGTTTCTCCAACTCGCTTCTTTTGTAGGAGCGTTCAGGCTTGATGTGAAAAACTTGAGCAACATTAATTTTGACAGGAACGATTTGCTTCATCATTATTTTTCAGTTGCATATTATAGCACACGGCGGTGAGAATGGAAGTTGTTACAGCTGAAATAAAATGCTCATTGCTTCATAATAAAAAGCACAACACATTAATTTTACATTTCAGGAGAAGGGAAGTAACATTCAGCACATATTGGCTATTTGAAATTGGGTCCATAAAACACGCAAGGGTTTGAAGAATATATAAAAATATATAATTTCTTTTAATTTACTACTGTATATTAAGATGAGGCCATTCAGATTAATAGTATGACTATTAAGAATGTTTAATTTCTCATTTATTTAAAAAAAGATTTGCAATAATTACAAGTTATTTCATTCATTTTTATAACACCATTCACCTTGTAATAAAGTATGCAAATGATGTATGTTTTCTAATTCAATAGCAAAACATTCATCTCAACATTAATAGTAATAATTGGCTAATGTAAAAAAAAAAAACTACGTTTACAAAAACTTCTAAAATACCTAATTTGATTTCACAGCACTGTAAAAACTCCAAATGGCAAATCATGACCCAATATAAAGGCAGAGTTGCACTGAAATGTGCAAAAGCGGGATTATCGCAGTTATCGCGCTAGAAATTGCTTAGAATATTGGACATTTATATTGAAGAGCATCTTCAATAGATGCTTCGTAGCTGCTTCCTAAGATACCATGAAAGAAGGCTAATTATTTACCGCTTATTGCAATGGCGTTTAATTGTTTATAGGACGACAAAGTGAGAATTCGCAAACAAATTCTGAACCTTCCTGAAAGTTACTATGGCAACCTGTGAAGAACTTCCTATTATAAAGCAATGGACATTGTCGGCTGTAAAAAGATTAGATTAAGTGTTTAATTAAAAATGACTCCAGCCAAACAATTATTCTATGTCTCTCTCTTGTTAGCACTGATTAATTAGCACATGTGTGTACGTAATGAACCACGGTTTAATCAAACAACTCCTAGGAAGATCAATATCTGAGTCCTTTCCTCAGGACTTCTTGTTCTCAGTTGCTTTTTCCTTTGGTTGCCAACACTGTTTCCTCCAAAAAATTAGAAGGTTGGCAATTTCGACTCAAACAAGAAGTCTCGGCTCACTCAGCCAGAAGCTGCTTGTCAGCACACACCTCAAAGCAGGCACTCGGAGGAAAGCCTGAGTGGACACGCATGCACGCATCCAAGGACGCTTCATGTAATTGCCAGTAGTTTTGAGGGCAAGAGCTGAACTCGGGGAAATGGAAGAACGCTTTAGGCAGAAAAAATGTACGTAATAAAACACAAATCTCAATCTCTACCACTCTTACCAACTCTTTGCAGGATAAAGTAGCTAGTGCATGCTCAAAAATCGCTAGACGTTGCCGTGCGATGTCACAGATAAACGGTATATTGATTTTGTCTTGGTCATTTGTATGACTAAAATGTGTTGAACACTTGGAACTGAAAATATTGTGAAGAACAAAGAAAAAGAATGGTGATCAATGATTGGTTGTTTGGGAACAATGGTGATCAGTGATTACAACTATGGATGCACTGACCAAACTCGTGCACTGCTCATGTTTATGCTAATGTTGGCATTAAACCTTGCTCCACACATCTTTGTAGTGTATTTTATCATTTTAAACACGTTCTCGTTATGGAATTGAACTGCACGTTTTTATGCTGAGAGAGAAGGGATAGGGATGATCCAAAGGAGTAATGTTTGTGTCCCACCCAAGATCATCTTCCTGATTTATGTTTTGTCTCTCCACTGAGCAGAGCGTATGTGGGCAGAGTATGTGCTGATGACCCAAAGCAGCAAATTTAGGGAGGCTGACGGGTTTACGCACTAACATCTGTAGCATGATGCACACCACAGTTATGCATTACCTCAAATGTCCAGCTGTTAAAAGTGGGCCATTATACGATGTAGTGTTTCATCCACCCCCAAGGTGACCTGCCATGGGGTTTAATGAGCTGTGTGGGAAAGTAGCTTTTTGGCACTATATTATTTGTCTTGGTGACTCAACTCGCTATATAAAGTCCATCCTGGATAATCGCGAAATAAGACGAGGCTGGTGGAAATTCCATCCTGTGCACTTTGGCGATCAGATTACTGTTTGAAACGGTTCTATAAAGTACCATCATATTCCAGGAGAACATTAGTATTAGGAACACAATTCTGGACTGTGTGTCCTGTTGGCTCACCATGGTGGTCAGTGACTGGTGGATGAAAAATAGGGAACTCCATTATTCCCTCTCCTTTATTCTCAGAGCAGCTCCTGAGCTTCGGCACCAGTGTAAAACATTCGGCAGTATTCTACCCCAAGAAGAAACGAGACAGAGGCTTCTAGGGAGCACTATGTGTGAGGTGGGAATACACACTGGATAGGAAATCAGTCAGTCACAGGGCACCACACACACACACTCCACCTAGACAGTAACCTGAGCTCAGGATTGAACCAGGACCTTGGAGTTGTGATAAGTTGGGTCATCATGTTCTGCTGCATTGTCTGGGATGTTTTTCCAGAATAATTATGACCCAGGAGCTGAACCACCATGTCCAACTTTGGCTTCAGGAGCATCCAAGAAAATCCAAACATCTGCAAGCAGGCACATGCTTTTCTAATCTAGCTGAGTTGGATTGGACAGAGATGTGCAACCTATGGTATCAAATGCACACAGCACTGGTGGTGATGGAAGTTCCTCCATTAAAGCAAAAGTTGTTTTGTTTTTTGAAATTACCAAAGTACTGCATTCTTTACCGTTGGCCTTGCTGTCCTTTCCATTGCCACAACTTGTCAACATCCCTACAGCATCGAATAAGCTCATTTATTGTACATCTAACCTGGAGGCTTCAAGCTGAGGTCCATTCAAACAGCCTCTTGAGGCTGTTCTGAACATTGCATGGTTTTGTGGGATCATTAACATAACTATGGACATGCTGACACCACGCTTCGACAGTCAGATAAAGGATATATGCACTCACAAGTACTTGGAGCTGAAGTTACCGCACTTTCTCTCTTTTTCACTACTTCCAGTTTGTTCAGTGTTGCTGTCTCTCTCTATTGTGCACTCTCTCCATGGATCTCTTGCTCTGTCAGTTCAGTGCCATCCTCCTCTTGTTGCTAGACGAAGATAAAACGGCAAGATTTTCAGAAAGATTGGGTGCTTTGAAGCCAAACTCAGAACAACAGACTTGAGGGGGGGAGATTCCCCTTTGTGCATTAGGAGACTTGAAAGAACGAAGGAAGTTCAGTAGTGTTCGAGTGACCACACATGCCACAGCTTTGTATGTTCATTATCAGTGTGTATCTAAATCCCAGTGGGTTTATTACTTCTATCCTTTGAACGTCTTCAGCAGAGGGTAGAAAAAAACTGCTGCTAGTAAATTATTCATGCACTTCTTGCTTGGATTGTCAACAGTTTCAGCAGTTCAAATGAAACTTTTCATCCACATATTAAATGCTGCTCTAAGATGTAACTGCACTATGGTTCTCCTAACAGAAAGGATGCGATAAAGCCATAATGCAATAGAAGATGCTGAAAGATTTTCAATTTCTAAAATTCTTACCCATGCAAGTTATTGGCAGATGAAATCATTTCGGGCTCTGACAAGTGATCTCATTTTGCGTTGGCAGTACCTTGACTCAACCTGAATTTTATAATATTTAATATTGCAAGTATAAATGAGCGATGAATAATATTCAATGGCATGAATAATATTAAGTCCTGGTGTTATTTAACAAGCTGGAGAGATCCATAGTTGAGACTGGAAAGCCTGTTCACTGGGCACTTCACACAGCTGGGCTTTATGGGATAGTGACATGCAGGAAAAAGGAACATGAAAACCTGTTTGAACTTTGCCAAATTTTTTATGCTGGGTTTGTCTGGGCTGATGAGGAAAAACCTGACCATTTTAGCCTTGATGCAAAGCATTACATTTAATGAAAATCCCACAATGAGTACGCTGTTCCTACAGTGAAGTATGGTGATGGTAGCATCATGTTAAGCATTACTGTTGAATAATCCCTTTCTTTCATAATCAAGGACTTTTGGTGGAAGGCTTCCTGTAGTCAGAGTCATAGTTATGCCATATTTCCATTTTTTAATAATGGATTTATTGGTGGTCCTCAAGATTGATTGATAATTTATCAGAACTTTATTGTGGGTTTTTTGTTTGTTTGTTTTACACTAGCTCCTTGGTTGTCATAATCCTGTTTATTTAGGCATTTACCCTAAGAAAATCTGGGGCCTTCTAAGAACAGGTGTGTAAATATATTGAGTTCAAATACACATATGTGAACTCTTCTCTAATTACATGATTTCTGATTGCAGCCGAACTGATTTTGGGGTTTCACAGCAATGACAACATCCGCTTATGTTTACAAATAATTTCGTGAGCCATGTTGATTTTTATTGAATTGATCTTTATTGAATTAAAAAAAAAAAAAACGTAAATATTCAATTAGTTATCTTTTCCTGTACTTACTACAAATTCCTCAGCAACTGAAGTGAAACTATTAGGCAGGATATGAAGCTGAAATTGTAAGTCTGGACAATATTAGATGAAGTATTTAGAAATGACTCATTGAAACATACGCTATTACAATGTTAATGAAGCGATGAGTAGATTTGCTCATATAAAAGATGTAATCAAACAATAAAAAAGATGGTTCTTGGCCACCCTGACCATTTCCCATCAGCTCTTCTATAGACTTATTAGTATACTGCCGTTCCATGAAGAATGTGGCTATAGATCTTTAGCTTAATTAACAGCCTTAAGCTTAATTTATGCGACTAATAAGTACTAATAAGAGCAAATGACCAGTAACCAGCTCTTAGTTTGTAGTTAAGGAGAAAGTGTGTTTGAACTCAAACTTATCCAATAAGTGATTTTTAGTAGTCGGTTTTTTTGTTTGTTTGTTTGTTTTTTATTTTTTTGGTTTTGTTTCGTTTTTTGTTTAACATATCTGCCAAGTGTTTTATACCTGAATAAAGTTGGAAAAGTAGTTAAGGTTAGATAATTTTATCTTTCATATGTATTTGTTTATTTCAAAAATGCATGCACTGGTGATAAATCCTACAAGCTACTAACTGAGAATAATTTCCGTCTGTTTTTACAGAAACTCAAGTTGTGAAAAAAAATTTGAAATGCTAGATCATTATTTCAATGTATTAATATTGTGCTTTTATTTTGTTTTGACTAAATAGCTCACTTTGCCTTGTATAACAACATGGTTGAATTCTCGAAACTGACTGATCATTAACTGAGCATTATTTTTGTATGATAGCCTAACCAGGAAAGCAGTTTCAGCTGTAAAATGAAAGGTTAATGGTTAAAATTAACACACTCGTCCTAATACATTATTGTTTCTATAGTAGCAGCACAAACCCAGGAACATGTATGGCAGATGCTTCACATAATCCAAGTATCCATCCTAATAACAAACTCATTAAAAGAGAAGAAAAAAAAATTATAATCCTTGATGTGGTGATGTTTTTAGAAGTAGTTTATTTAACATTTCTAGAAGGAGTCTTGAATGTCAGTGCTTTGTAAGTGTCTAGTGCTTATGTAGCAAGGGAAAGTCTTCAGGATAGAGGAGTTTTTCTGGTTTATGACTTCTGGGTAAAATGATGAGCTGGGTTTTAGAAAGAGGGAGAGTTGGGGGGTTTTTTTTAGCACGGGGGAAGGCACAGTCTGCCATGTGTTATTCCTTACTAATTAAATAGCTTGTTATATCAACATATTTAATTATGTTTTTTACTCAGTGTTTAAAACCAGTTCAACATTTTTCCCCACTTGCAGTTCATAGCTTCGTTATGTTTTTCTTCAAAGAGTGTATGTCCGACATAAATGATTGTCACTGTCGCTCCACATTACTGGCCCCACTCGCCGTCTAAATGAAGTGCGGTAATCAAATTGGAGCTGTAAATCCCTGGCCGGTCTCATGCCTGAGCTCTGATTGGCTGCTAGGGAATGATAAAAAGTCCCGGAGCTTTTATCACACACAGGAAAGCTCAGGCAGCCTGATAAATGTTTCATAACGTCCATTTTCTATCTCCAGCGCTAAACCAAAGCCTTTTCCGCCACTGCGATGAGATGAGCTGATGGCAAAAGTGATTCAGCAAAGATTATGAATGTGCTTTTATTAGTGAACGTGATGAGAGCTGGAAACCTCCTCTATTGTGTGGAGTTTAAAAAAAAAAAAGGCAAAAACAGCAAATCCTGACAAAATGTAACTTTACGGAGTGATTTTTTTTTTTTTTTCTTTCACCCAGAGCTCTAAATAAGTTGAGACTTCACATTGTCTCAACAAATACTAATTTGACTCGAATCTCATGTTGGTGAATCTGAGTAAATTTTGATCACATTTTTTGACATGTTGATCAGGTTTCAGCTTTGGAAACCGGTAGATGCTTATTCATATTCTTCTCAGTTGTGTATCATTATATTAATCTAATCTGCATTTGTATTGTCTCTTGATTTCATGCTCCGTTGACTGCAAAAAAAAAAAAAGTGATCTGCTTTATTAGTTATTTTTCTATATACCAATTATTTTTGCAGACTGAGACAAAAGAGAGAGAAAGGAGCTCTCTCAGTTTAACCTGCAAAGCATGGATGGTTCCAAACGTCCTTTCCTCATGCTTATTGTATAATTAGCAGCTTAATCAGTGAGCTTTGCTCTTTTTGTACTCCATTGCATGCTTTCATTAAAGCAGATTCTATGAGGGCCACTCTGTTAAGGTGTTTCGTTGCATTTTAGCGTTCCAGATCAAGTCCACCTTTATTGTAGCTACTTGATATATTGATTCATTTTGGAAAATTATTTCAATTCCAGTATCCATGTACTTGCATCCTAATGAATGTTTGTTCCTCCATTTTTCTATAGTTTATTTGTCTGTCTTGCTCTAGAGTGTTTTAGAAAATATAATTTACATAATGCTCAATCAGTACACAGTCTTTCAGGGGTTATGTGTATGGTTAAAGGTTCTAGCTTTTTAAAAATGGTTCTACTACCTTTTTGAAAGGGTTCTAAAGAGTTCACTCATCTGAGGAGTCTTTTTTTTTTTTTGTTATAAGGGTTTTTTTTCTGGAGAAAGAAGGAATTACTATAAAAATGTTCTTTCATGCTGAAATCATTAATCAGCTTCAGGAAGCAGTTGCCAGATTGCCTGCACACTATTGTGTGTGTCTTCCATATTGTACTGCTGATTTGAGCGAGAGGCTTGACTGTGACTGTGACACATAATGAGAACCATTGCAGAGTCACGTTGAACATTTTGACTGTCTGCCACCCTGTGATATTTGCTTCTTTTTTTTTTTTTTTTTTTTCCACATAAAATGTGCTCTCATCATACCACTCTCATATCAGCAGTCCTTTGTACTGGATGTTCATCTGTGCACACATGTATGCACTGGATTAAAAAAAACATGAATTTGTATTGAGCTGCTTATGGTTTTAAGATCTGGCCTGATTGCTCGGACTTTCCGTATGTGACTATAAAAGAACCGTAAATGCAGAAATTACAGTATAACTGACCAAATGCATTTAACATGCATTGAAGTTGAATTTCTATCGTCCGGAGATTGCGAGTTCGGTTTCTGCCAATGCCAAAATCCTCTCTTTTTAGCAGTCCAAGAGAGCAAATTTACTGTGCTGCCTTTGTGGGAGGGGTATATTCTTTCTCTCTCTCACACTCTCTCTCTCTTTCTCTCCTTCCTTCCTTCCTTCCTTCCTTCCTCTCAATCATAGAGACACTGTCCAATGGTGGAAGTCTGCAAGCTCATGTATGTAGAAGAGGACGGGTAGCTGTTTCCTCTGAATGTGTTATGCTGCCCAGTGACGCATGAGCAGCTTGGCTGGCTTCACTGTCTCAGAGGAAGCACATGCTAGCAAACACTGCAGGTTGTTGCGTGATGGAGAGCTGGGTTCTGGGTGAGAATTGGCCAAGACCAAACTTTCTGAAAAATGGAAGAAAGAACAACAACAAAAAGCTTTCCTTAATTTCTGTTCCATGTGGAAATTGATGGAGAACTCATTCAAGTTCCACTGTCTGCCCCATTTGTTCCTTTTACCCGTCCACTTTACTAATATGCTCTTATGTGTTGCGTTTGGCGCGAGTTACCACCTGATCCTTGTTTCTCCTTAATTAGCCTGCATCTTTATACCCTATGTCATGTTGTTTCTAGCTTTGCTGGTCCATTGTGTTTTCTAATTTTGACCTTTAGCTGTTGGTTTTGTTTTTTGAGTATAAGCTGCACTAGTTTTATTAACCTGTGTATTTAACCTGGATATGTATTATGACTATGATTATTATTTTTTGCTTTGTATTCTAACTATGCATCGCTCTCTCTCTCACACACACACACACACACACACTGGGAAAAGATCACAGTGTCACTTGTTTAATGCGAACTATTGTTTGTGTTTGTGATTAGTGGATAAATCTGGTAGCACTAGCACCATAGCAACAGACACACATTTTCATCAAGCTGATATTATATGCACAGGCTCTGTGCACACAGAAACCCCTCCATCTGCATTTAATAGCTCTTACGACGTAGATGGATATCTCTCCGATCTGAGAACCTGCCATCACTCCACTCCTGAACATCATGAGCTACAAGAGAGGAGATGTTTTATCTGCAAAGCACAGACAAAGCAGAGACATCCTATTAGAGCTGAACAAATATCCCCATTGTTTGAGTTTAATTAGGCTGCACAAAAAAAGGATGAGAGGACCAGAAAGAAAAAGACAGACAGAGATTGTAGCCTAATGTTGGACTGCACAATTAAACAATTAAAATCCCTTCTATTAAGAAAATGCACTTAGTGTCAAGTTTAATATGCTTAAAGATAAGGCTTGTAGGTGCTTCCTAAAACTGACTACCTGCTTTATGAATGAATAATGAAAGATATTTCAAGTGAACATTTTCCAGCCTGCAGTTTATTATTATTTTTTTTTAAAGAGCAAGCTTTTTAGCCATGGTAAAAGATGATTTCTTGAATAGAATTGAAATTCATAGATTACAAATTGAAGTTTTGGGTTTCATGAAGCTGTTTTGTTGTTTTTATTCGGACAGTTTGCCAGAAAGTTTCGTATGGAATCTGGTTAAGACTAGAGATGAGCATCAGGATTGGGATCCCTCAGGACATCATAAACAGTCATATAAATGAAATGTTTTTACTTGACTGTGGGTGTACTGTTGGATATGAAGCTTACGGGACAATGAAAGGCTAAATTCTTTAATGTGTAGGATGCTTTCCTTGTTTATCTTTACTTTAGCTTTACTCAAATCAGTATGATCATGATGACTTGCATATTGTAACTCCGCAACACGTGAATCTGGCTCATGGCTGGTCTCCTGGGTCCTGATTCTGCCTTCTGAAGGATTTACAACAAATGTAAATGATGCATTCACAGGGTTCTTTCTTGTGTCCTTAGTAAATGCCTGGCCAGGGTCATATTGGTTTAAATTAGGTTTCTAGTTTGTTTATATTTTGTGGAATAGAACAAAGTAACTGCATAAACAGGATTTAAAAAAAAAAAAAAAAAAAATGCATATACCTCTCTATTAAAAAAAAGTCTGTTTTAAGCCACACCCACTTAAAGTTTAAATCCAAATGCAGATAGTGCCAAAGTGTCATGCCCCTAATATGTAAATGATTAGTTTGCCTCACTATAAAACAGGATTAACGCACAGACTCAAAACTTAAATCCCCTGTTAGATGAGCAAATCGACACTACAGACCTTACCCTAAAACCACATATGGTATCAGTAACCTTTGGTGTCCTCTAAGTCACTGTCGCTTGTCTGTGTTCTCCCCACTGATTGCATTACTTTCCCTTCATCTGTATTTTCTAATATGTTTGTAGGCCAATTAGCTAGCTAATGTAGTGTGGCTTTCTCACAAAAGACAGCTGTCTACAGCATGCTATATATAAACACAAGTGGAAAAACAAGACTCTGCAGGGATTTCCAATATCTGTGAACATTTTCCATCATCTAGAGTATTTAATAGAAGTCTTCCCATAATTAATATAAGTGGTTGGACTTGGATTGTAATATTAAAGATATTTTTGTTTACTACATACCAGGGGAGCTTCTGCAGGGTCACTAGATGTCACCTGTGATGTCCTGATATGTGAAATCTTCATGCTAAATTGAGCACTAAAGGTGTGAAGGTGTGAATTGGTGTGAAAACACTGCTGTATGGACGTTGGAACATAAGACATGGTGTTTTCTCTGTTCACGTTGAGAGGGAACCAGTTATTATCAGGGAACAGCAGCAGTACCACCAGGTTTCTTATCTTTTAGTAATCCGGTGTTTGTTTAAAGGTCTAGTAAGGCCACTTCATTCATTTTCAGTTGGCAATTTATCCCACTCAGGGTCACAGTGGATTCAGTCTGTATACCAAACACTGAGCCCAAAGCAAAAATACATCCTGGCAAGGATTCTAGTCGATTATTTGGCAACACACACATACTTGTACTTCTATCTTTGTGAGGACACTTTGCCCTTATATATTTCCTAGCCCCTTGCCATAACCTTAACCATAACTACTAAATGCCCAACCCTAACCTAAACCTAATTCTAACCTAAACCCTAAAACCAAGTTTTAACCCCCAAACAGCCCTTTGAAGAAGTGAGGACCAGCCAAAATGTCCTCACTTCCCAACAATGTCCTCATTAGTGATTAAATGTTTTTTGGTCCTCAATATGTAGCAAGTATAAGTATACAAACACACACTTAATTTAAAGCCACCAGTCCACCTACCTGTATATTTATTGCAGACTCACTTGCTGCCCCCCCCCCCCTTTAAGTACCCTGCTGCTGCTAAATAGCAAAAAGTATGTATACACCTGACCATGTGTTGAACAAAGGACAAAGAACAAAGGAGTGGTTTTGAGACAAGTAATGAGACAAGCTGCTGTTGTTTTTTATTTTTTTTGTATCCTTAAGTTCAAATACAGAAAAAAAGAGAGGCTGCTGATGGAATGACTGTTTATTGCTGCTATAATGTAAGTGGTAATAGGAATTAACTGGTTCTATAAAAGTTCCCCACCATTAAAATGTAACTAATGTAATACATTGATTTTAAAAAAGGATGCAGAGTCATTCTTTAATAAGTAAACTTGTAAATGTTTGACAGTTGCTATGGTATGAAAGGAATAAAACACTTCACTGTGTGCTGTTAGAAAAATGACCTCCTTTGGCATGATGACTGTAGCTACTCTGCCATTCCATAGTTGTCCTAAAACAGCACATCCCAGCCCATTCCATGTTTCACAGTGACACTGATGTAAAACTGCACCACATACATGATTTTGAAGTCACCCACACCAGGGCCATATTAAGTCTTTCTGGTGCTCAAGATGAACACATTTATGTCATTTGGCAGACACCCTTATCCAGACAATATTATATTACTTACAAACATCTTATTTTATACAAGTGTGCAGTGAAGGTTAAGGGCCTTGCTCAAGGGCCCAGCAGTGGCAGCTTGGCAGTGCTGGGATTTGAACTCACGACCGGCCGATCACTAGTCCAATGGCTTAACCACTGAGCTACCTTTTGTATGGAACAAGCCAGTATGCTACAGAATGAGACCTCCGATTGAAATCTTAGAACGTTTTAATGCATCGAAAAATGTTAGAGTACCGACTCGTAATATAGCGCTCTCGAAATATTCCTGTCATGTTACCTGAACACATGACCAACCTTGCCCAGAATAGAATATCAAATGAAGGGGAGTAGCAGCCTAGTGCACAAAGTACAAGCCAAAATTTAATCACATACATCTATGCACAAAACTACATTTCCCAACAAATCAAGCATTACTGTAAAAAAAAAATTGTTACCCACCTAAAGTGTCTGTCTTCTACGTCTTCATTTTGTTAAGCTTGTTTTCTTTATTTTTTTGAGCACCGAAATCATATTTTCTAACATCCTTGTGAGACATCGCCTGCAACCACCAATCTCACTGACCATTAATTGTTACAAGACAAAGAAGGCTACCCTACAAGTGAACCAAAATGTTCAGTATACAATCAAAACATTTTAAAATCCCACTCAATGATTCCATGTAATCTGCTGTTCCTGGGGCCCCCTAGTGGCCGGGGTCCTGAGCTGCAGTCCGTGTTGCTCAATAGTCTAACACAGCCTTGAAACATACCCACTAGCTATATTTATTCTACAATTATCCAGTGACATGTGATTTTAGGAAATCAGGGCCTATGTAAAGATCCCAGGAATCCAAAAAAAAAAAAAAAAAAAAAAAATCCCAGGAAATGCATTATTAATGCAGTAGACTTTTCCAGAATATTTTTAACAGCATGTCAGCAAAATATGGCCGGTCTTAAGAGGATTACACAACATGTCGGAAATCAACAAGGTCTCAGTCAGATATTCAGTGAGCCGCGGCTTATCTCGGGCAACACTGCTTCAGTAAATTATTGTTGAGAGTTCAGGGGTGGATGCATCTGGGAAAACATGTCACCTGAATGATCTGAGCCTCCTGACAGTCATTTATTTTAGAACTCTAAAGGCAAACAAGCGACTAATCCGACAGGTTTAAAACCGGCAGACTTCTAGCAGAGCACTTCTGATCGGAGATTAGAGAATAAACGCTCTTCCGTGGTGCAATCTTAAAAGAACTCTAGGCGTTCAATGTTCACATAAAGGCCAACATGACTTAAATACGAACCACCGCAGAATATTAATTCAGTTTGTCATGCAAGTATAAAAACTTACCTCGTTAAAGGCGGAGATAAAGTTCAGCAATAATCACAGAGCTTTTAAAAAAAGACTGTAACAAGTTGTAACAATTCACACAAGTCATATGAAAAGATACAAAGGTTATCTATTTCAAGTTGTAATTATTGTGGAATTTAAAATTTTATACATTTAATTATCACTTATTATTTCACACTTATTTTATGTGAGGTAAAAAGTGTTTTGTGGTGTTAATCAAGGAAAATATGTACAAGAGTTAAACTTGAAAACTGGGTTTAAAGTTCATAGCTTATTTTGTCATTTCATTCATTTGACTCAAATAAAATCCAACCACAATATTCTCTTTGGTTCAAATTTGTACAAATTTCTCATAGGATTCAGCTGGACTGAAGAAGCCTTTATTAACACCTTTTTTGTTTTATAAATATTTAAGGCTTCTAATCTGAAATGGCAAACACGAAGTCGATTCTCCAAAACACTGATTCTGAAACGTCTTCCCTCCCAGCTCCTTCACGCTTCCTCTGAAGCCAGATGTTGTTTAAAAAAAGTTTCTGTAATTATTTTAATTAATGGGAGCTGGAATGAGGTTGGAGATCCTCTTGAGGACTGACTGAAAGGACTGCACACATTTTAAAACCCTTTCCATGAAATATTACAAGGCTAAGCTGAGCAAATGTTTATAGGAGACGTGTTTAAACATCCTACTTCAATCGGGGATAATAAGGAATGGATTTTTTTTTTGTTATTGATGCCGTATGTTCTTGTAGAGTAGATAGGAAAAGAGGTGATTTCTTCTGTTAGCCTTCAGAGTAATGCAGTAGAGATGACCATAAAACAGGAAGCAGTTTTTGAGCAGATGGGAATGAATAATAGAATAATGTTTATATTTTTTAAACTTTATGTTAAAGTTCTCATAACTTCAATTTTTTTAATAAATTAACCAAATGGTGAATGCCAGAACTAATTAAAGTTTTCTCTATCCTTGAATAAAACTGTCTATTACGATCAATATAATTAATGCGTTAATCATAATTTCCTTCGGCTACTCCCGTTAGGGGTCGCCACAGCGGAGCCATGTCTGATTTGGCAAAGTTTTTACGCCGGATGCCCTTCCCGACGCAACCCTCCCGTTTATCCGGGCTTGGGACCGGCACTCAGAAATACACTAGACTGTGCACTTCCCTTGTGCACTATTTTTTTTCCCAGATATCGTCTTTAAAGTCGTCATCTTTACCATTTTTGTTTGCCCTTGTAAAACAACACTGAGTTTTGAGGTTTTGAGGCACAAAATGAATAAGACCCCATCATGCCTGCAGCAGTGTGATGAGGTTCCCCAAACCTACGCTCTGATTCGGTGAATATTTTACGTTAGAAAAATCGAGCCTGATGCGAAAAAAAAAAATAAATGTCGCTTTTTCGCACACAAACATTCGTCTTGGGTGTGAAAGTGTATTTATTTGTCGTTCAGAAAAATACCGGGTCAGCCAAAAAATGTATACACACTTCAGGAAAAGAAAAATTTGTATATATATTTTTGTACTGAATTTATTCAGACATCACAAGATTAATACGAGTTACCTTTGGCCTCTACAATTACAAGAGGTGCTGAAAGTGGTGGCCGTTAGCTTCCAGACATTTATGTGTAGACGTGTTCCTGAAGTGTGTATACATTTTTTTTTGGCTGACTCTGTATATTGCCGGGTGAAATAATCGTAATGACAAATCGCGCTGTATGTGTAAAGATCTTTACTTACTTTATTTACTGACTTCCTTCCTTCCATACTTACTGACTACATGAGTTACATACTGCCTTCCTTCCTTCCATCCACCCAGCCAGCCATCCTTCCATGATATCCCAAGGGGAAATCTGGGAATGATGGAGTCCTCTTTCTTTCAGGTCTTCTGTGTTATGATGTATGAATCTATGTACATGTAGTTGATGTATGTGTCCGCGGTAACCTCCACCCTTGCTGTAACGAGATGATCAAATGGACTAGATTTACTGCTTCTGAGCCGCCTGACACTGTGGACATCCTGCCGTTTGTCTTTTTTCAGATACAGTAAAGGTCAAGTGAAGATAAATAGCAGGGTTGAGCTTTGCAGTGTATGACACCTTCGTGATATGACTGAGATTCTCACATCTGCTTTGTGGATCAAACAGAACAAACCTGCTGAGACGTGATAACATCAGCACAGAGAGCAGCTCTTCACTCATCTCGCTGTGACGCTCCCCTGCTGTCTGTGTCTATATGAAGTCATTTACAGCACAGCATGTGCTTCAGATTTCAGGGCTTTATAACAGTAATAAACCTTATTTGAAGTCTGATTATCTCATCATTCTAAAGGAGTAGAGTTAAGAGTGAATGGGTTTAAACCCAGGCATTATATTGTGTGTTAGATGGTTTTTGTTTTGGTTTTTTTGTTGTTTTTTTTAATTAATGTGGAGAAAAGGTCTGTCTGATAACATGTAACAACATAACATGTTCCCGATAATGAAATAACTCTTGAATGAATGATAATGAAATAGCATATGTAATAATGTTTCAACTTAAATTGGTCACGAGTGTAATAAATGTAATCGAATACTAATGTAATAATTATTTCATCGGTAATATGAAATATTATTGAATTATTGGTAATTTATTCCATTTCCAGGTTATTTGAAAGTAATGATTTATTCATTATTATGCAAAAGTGCTGTCCAAGTCGGTCATGACTGGTCAGAAGCTGTTTAGTTTTCTGTAACATCAGGTCTGACTGTAGTGCTGTAAGTCACAGGTTTATATTAATGCAGAGGTTGGTGAAGGGACAACTGTTCCACAAAATTATACGTAACAGTAAAAGGTTACAACGGATGGCTTGTCATACAGTATTGCATTTTTAAAATGTAATCATTGGCAAATTGCTGTGGTATAAGAGGAACAGAATATTTCATCATGTGCTCTTACTGGGAAATAATCAGCTTTGTGGTGGTAACAGTGACTCTGCTTTGTATCAGCTGACATTACATCATGCTGTCATTGATTATTTTCCTGTAACTGCATGCCTCCATGTGTTTTAATCTTTACTTATTAGAGTACTGATAATTTATTATATTATACACAAATCTTGTATTAATAAGATTCTCATCTATTAAGACATTATCATGCGTTTGTCCTGTATCTTTGGTCCTGAGGTTGCTTTTTTTATGCAATTTTGCTTCACTCAAAACACATTTAGTACAACTACAGACTTTAAATTAACCTCCTGAGACCCAAACGCTAAGCTGTGTGCTTTGTAATTTCTCCCCACTGTTTCTGTTTCTTAGCACCCGTCTTGGCAACTACTGAACTTGATCAATGCCTTCAAACAGGAAGAAGTTTGGCAGAAGAGTAATACCCAATGGTCCTCATATGAGGATCTTACACTGAAATACACACCGTGTAGTTGGGAGAAAATGTGATGCTCTCTTATGAGGACATGAGGTTAAATGGTCAATTAAAGAGTAATTTCAAACACATCAATAGCACCTTTTGTGTTTTGCACTGCGCCTCCTGATGTACACTCCTGCGCAATAAAAATGAGGCAAACCCGATATTGCAAAACATTACGCTTTTAATGGTCTCAACAAAAATCACTGGGCAGAAAATGAACAAGAAGTAAAAATAAAGCGCTCCTGAGAGCTCGGCCTTGTTTTGCTGGTCGATGCTCGTTGCTGAAACTGTTGGGGTGAAAAGCTGGAAAACAGGGAAGTTCACTTACATAGTCTTCAGGTACACAAAGAGAAAATCATGAAAAGATTGAATTGTTTAAATGATATAAAATTGAAACTAACTTGTCTGGGGGTTCAAATTTTTCCAAAATCTCTTCTGTTTGAAGACTTTAACATCGAGTGGAACAACATGGACTCGTCTTTCTGTAAAAAGCCGTCTGCAAGTTTACCCACAAGTCTTCAACATTTAAAGGAAATCAAGGGAAAAGCTGCACCACACCAATTTACTTTATCTATTTGTTTCATTCTTGCTCATTTTCCTGACCAGTGATTTGCTGTTGAGACTATTAAACGCTTAATGTTTTGCAATATTGGCTTTGCCTCATTTATTTTGAGTTGGAAAGCTTGTTTTGTTTGGATGCGTCTGCTGTCAGTCACTTTAAAGACGCACTACGGGCCACTGTAGATCCTGAGGGCGGAGCTTGGGCAGGAATCATTCAAATGTTGAACCAAGGCCTAATCTTAAAAAAAAAAGCTAATACTAAATGAATGTTAGCAAATGATCAAACCTTACCTCATAATGCTTTCTCAAATTCATGCCTTCTAGAGAGGCAAAGACAATGCCTCATTTTATACTAGACTTTGTGTATTCCAGCATATTGGAACCTTTTACTGAGGTAGAGCCAGGGGTACTCATCCTCAAGTTCAACACTGCAGTCCGGTGCCTTATCTGTATTCAAAGCCTTATCTTTCCCGTGGCTATTTACTTCCTATAAGCTCTTTCATCATTGTTTGGTGAGGAATTTTTTTCTTACAATTGTCCCATAACAGAAGATAATCTGGTGGTATAGTTCAGGAAAAAGTGTTTCCTGTTCATTCAAATGCAGACCAAACAATTGCGCTTAACTACTTCTTGTCCTCAGAACAAGGCATTGAGCTTGCCTTTTCATAGCTTGATAATGGGATCACATATTTCCACATCAGCTTTTGATCATGCTTTACAGTGCTTTACAGCAATCTCATATACAATAACAATAAGTTCTATTGTTTTGTTGTTTTTCCTAGATCAGTTACTTTAAAACAGCTTCCCTATAAAAAAAACACAGCTGGTTGAAAGCAACTAAAGTGAGAAATGATAAAGGAGGCTCAAGGAGATCCTTTATTCCTGCCAAGCACTTGGCACCACTCTGGGCATTTCATTCTTTTCAGCCCTTCATCTCGATCATTGCGTGAGAACCTTACCTAACTACAGTCTGCGGGACAAGAGGATAAGAGGTTGGAGGATGTGAACACACGCTGTAGTCTCATGCAGCTCAAGTAAGTACTTGTGTAAGTGAATCCCACTGCTGAAGCACTGGACCCCTGCATTCACACTGATGTATAGTCGTCCTCCATTATCCAAACCCTGGGACATTTTGATCTGCAGCTACACGAAGGTGTCTGCGTTAGATGCTTTGGTTTCTCTAGTTAAGTTAGCAGAAAGCAATATTGAATGGAAATCTTTTAGTTTTTCAATCATATCCTCCTTTATTTAAGCACAAAACTCATAGTCCAGCATATGTAAGTCTTTTTTTAAATAGGTTTATTTAACCGTAGTGTCCAAGTCATTTTCTAGAAATTTACATTTCTAGGAGGCAATGTGTTACTGGGTGGTTTGGGTGGTTGATTCTTCCAAAACACTAATCAGCCCTTTCATTTCAAAACATTTCCAGATTCTTTTAGATATTTTTGTTACTTAAAATTGCATCTCATAGGAATTCGAGCTTTTTTTTTTTTTTAACTATCCCTTGTATTAAAGTAAGTTGTCCATGTGTAGGAATACCATGCGTACAAAAATGTTTTTTAGCAAAACATAGGAATATTTATGACTTAATTTACACAATTTACATAGTTTTGGACTGTTGATTCATTCTGGAGGTTAAAAAAAAAAACCAATTGTTTTTGTTTATTTATAATTTTTTTTTTTTTTAAGTGTTTTTTTTAGGAAGCCATGAAATATAACTATTCTTAAGGAACCCTTTTTTCTAAGTATTTCTTTATAAAACTCCATACATCCATCTATCTGTCCATCCATTACCTATACCGATTATCCATCAGGGTTACGGGTATCTAAAAAAGAATAATTTTTTAACAAGACTATATATAATACAATGGTGAATCAAAAACTAAAGCCAGTATTTAAATATCGCCAAGAAAATCATGTTAACATTATTTTGGGACATGAAGTTGCCTATTCTGGTGCATTTCCAAGCGCATGGGCAAACCGTAAACAGTGCAAATTACTGCAATTCACAGCAATAGAAGAGGAACGCCGTCCAAAACAGTCTTTTGCACCATGACAATGCACGTCCTCATATAGCACCAAAGACAGTAGGGACAGTGCAACAGCTTGGGTTCGAACATCTTCTACATCCTCCTTACTGCGCAGATCTTGAAGCGGTGCTCACCTGGCTTCAGGAGCTGCCGAAAAACAACTTCTCTGCAGGAATACAGAAGCTTTTTGAACGATACAACAAATGTGTCATTTTGCATGGAGACTACGTGGAAAAGCGATATGTTCAATTACCCAAAGTTACTTCTATTAAAGCCGTTATATGTATTTTGCCTTTACTTTTTGATTCTCCTTCGTACGTGCGGCTCAGCAAGCATTTTTGGTAATGCTTTATATTACAGTTCACTTATTCTACTGTGTGAGACAAACATATTGAAAATGGTAATACAGATAAATATACACGGTATAATAACATGGGCAAAAAAATGTTAAAATGAGTTCTGCATTCTCTGGAGTTCCTGGTCAACTATGATTTTCAACATTTGTAGGTCTTTCAGCTGGTGATACAGATGATGTGGTCTAAAAGACAGCAATGTTATATACTAGGGAATACAATCAGGTTTTGATTCACCATTCTGTATCAGTAGGGAAAATAGTAAGTGGTAAAACCTCAGGCTTTAGCATGATAACGTCCACCCAAACACACTGCAAACATGATTAAGATTTACTCATAGTAGACGTCTGATAGAGCACTAAAAGTATTAAATCATCCATTTCAGAAATCCAACCTCAGTATAATTGAAGTGGTGAGGGATCAGCTGCACACTGAGAAGCTGTCTGGAAGGATTAGCATGAGCATTATATCTGATATTCCAACCTGATTTTGTGTGAAATTTGTGCAAATTCAAATGAGCAAAAGCCATGTGGTTGGGTTCAGTTCTATTTCATGCAAGTAAAGTTGTAAAAAAAAAAAAAAAAAAAAAGGAACAAATGGTATCTTGTGCTGCATTCGTGACTGTGAACCCATGTTGAAAAGATTTTGTAAATATTAATGTCGGGCTTATGTTACTAATTAAATTGGGCCGGAGCTGCACACGGCTCAGCCCTGGCCTACGAAATTTCCATGTCATCAGCGGATGCTCAGCTTTGCACGTCTTAAACAATGTGTGCATTTTTACACTTTTCTCATTTTTAATACAGTTGTGCTTGAAAGTTTGTGAAGCCTTTAGAATTTTCTATATTTCTGCATAAATATGACCTAAAACATCATCAGATTTTCACACAAGTCCTAAAAGTAGA
>JAQQZR010000020.1:11711374-11728072 GCA_030068235.1 Notoglanidium macrostoma | reverse complement strand
ATATATCCTCCTCTCACCTGTGGTATGTGTGTATGTCTTCCTCAACCTCAGTTCCTCTACCAGAGGCCTGGGAGTTTGAAGGTTCTGTGCAGTATCTTAGCTGTTCCTAGAACTGCACATTTCTGGACCTCAGTTGTTGTACCTGGGATTTGTTGGAGCCACTCTCCACTCTCACAGACCCTAATGCCACTGTTACCACTGAAACTACTTTGGACTTCACCTTCTACATCTGTTCCAGTTGGTACTTCTCAATCTTCTCATGGTCCTTCTTACTGATGTTTGTGTCAGCTGGGATTGCCACATCTATCACTACTGCTGTTTTCTGCTCCTCATCAACCTCCACTATGTCTGGTTGGTTGGCCAGCAGCTGCTTATCTGTCTGGAACTTGAAGTCTCACAGGATCTTATCTCTGTTGTTCTCAACTACTTTCGGTTGTGTCTCCCATTGGGACTTGGGCACTACTAGCCCATACTTGGTGCAGATGTTTCTGTACACTATCCCTGCCACTTGGTTATGCCTTTCAGTATATGCAGTTCCAGCTTGCATCTTGCACCCAGCTGTATGTGCTGGACAGTCTCACAGGCGTCTTTGCATAGCCTGCACCTTGGGTGCTGCCTACTTTGGTAGACCCCTGCCTCTACAGATCTGGTGCTTAGGGCCTGTTCTTGTGCTGCCATGATCAGAGCCTCTGTGCTGTCATCCAGGCCTGCTTTTTCTAGCCACTGGTAAGATTTCCTAATGTCAGTCACTTGCTCTATCTGCCAGTGGTGCATTTCATGGAAGGACCTGGTCTTCCATGATGCTTTCTCTTGTGCACCAAATTCTTGGCATTATTTTTCTATTAAAGAGTTACAGTATGTTGTACAATCATTCAGCCACAGATAAAGAACAGTTCAATGAAATCATTGAGAGCTAAATGTTGCCATGACATTCATGTCCATGATAATTGTATGTACTGTAAATTTAGCTGTATGTAATGTAGCCTTAAGTAATATGTCACCTAAATTTCTTTTTTCTATTAAATGGTGTCCAAGGGATAGGTATGTGTAAACAATTAAATGTTGGACCAGTTGGAAAAGAAAGCTTTACTATTTATCACTAACTGGAACAAATTTAAGTTTTTTTATTATTATAATAATACAACCTTCTCCCTCTGTTTAATCACTCTGTGCCTTCCAAGATGTCTAATTGCCCTTTTCCACGGCATGGTATCGGCTCGCCTCGACTTGACTCTGCTCGCCTTTTTTGCTTTTCCATTAGGCCTGAGTCATGGATAGTACCTGGTAGCTGGTACTACGTTTGGTATCACCTCCAATCGAGGTTCCAAGTGATCTTAGGCGATACCAAAGGCGATATGAAAACGCTGCAGGCTATTGATTGGTCAGAGAGAATCATCACTATCACTGGTCATCATTGTGCGAGACGGAGCGTCTTGAACAAACCTGCCATTTTAAATAGTGTTACATTTATTTATTATTACTTGTACTGATTATATGTGTGTATATGTGTGTTTTCACTGCTCGCAAGTGTTTGTGTTTGAGGCACATATATTATAGCATATTATAGCACATAATACACATATTAAAGCACATATAAGAGCTTCATGGTCAGGATGTTCTGTTTCAACCCTAGCAGAACAGGACATAGCTTGAGTGTGCAGTAAGTGGAAAAAGGTTGTCAAGCTCTCTGCAAATGTTTTAAAAGGTTGTGCTCGAAGACCTCCAGTGGCTTTGTGTGCTAGCTTAAAATATCCTTCACTTACCACTTAGCAGCATGCTGTTTTGGTACATGCAGCTCCTGTGGGTCTTCCAAGAGCTTTAGGCTCATTTTGTCCTGAAAACTCTTTCCATGTGTAGCCGTTGGTTTTTTTTTTAATCTAAAATGACTGTAATTTTATCTGACTAATAATCGAGCTGATTTTTTTTCCCTCCTTTCTTATTTTACATAGTCATAATTGGTCATGTTGTATCAGATCAGCTGACCTAACTATACATTTACCTACTGGATCTTTAGATATTCTGGGTAAAGTGGTCGAGATGTATTTTGTCTTTATCTCCCAAACTCTGGCAGCTGCATCTACAGATAATTGTAGGGTAATTTCCTGAAGGACGAAGATTAGAGGCTGGTCAGTTAGCCAGTACTCCCAAGGTTATCACAGAACATAATGTTATGAATGAGTTTATTCAGAGTGAAAAAGCTCAAATCGATGGCCTTGGATTTCACAACACTTGTGTATACACTGAATACAAGAATATTGAACACTTCTTATTGTATCAGAACGATGACGATGTATGCTGAGATGATTTCCTCCTTCAGTTCAGTAGCTATGGAGCCAGTCTATTAGGACACCTGTGTATATGCATGTTAGTTTTATCTTTATGTTGGAAGTGATTTTGTGGTCTATGGTCAGCCCGCTGAAATATACATTCCATAAGCGCACAGACTGGATAACCATTAAGGATAAGAGGATAAACTGGAAATAGGCTATTTTTTTTATATCAGGCAGTATAATGAGCACTTTTCATACCTAGTGCAAAATATCAACGCTTAAATTGAGATTGAAGTTGTATTATAGCTGACTGTATAGTTTATGTGTCACTGTGGAACTTTACAAGAAACACAGGACTGTGAAGGTGGTGTTGGTGTATTCAGGTCTCTGATCTCGTTTTATGAGGGTTTGATGAGAAACGGTGGGAAGTGTGTAGAGAAACTGACTCATTTGTCCGGTGGCGTGGCTGGGTCATTCACTGAGGCGCAGTAAATAAAAGATAAAAGTAATAAAAGAAACGGGAGCAAAGGTTTACTGACGTCATTGATGTCCGGGTTTCCTTTTTTTTTTATTATTCAGTCAAATCTCATCGCTGTACATTCAACGTTCCTCATTGGAAAAGTTTCATGGATGAGTCTTCTCTGAAAGTCCCCGGAAGGACAAACAGAGCATGAACAGAATCCAGCATTCTGACAGACGGGCTAATGACTATGGGTTAGCTTTAGCGTTTATAGTTTTTTAGGAGTTTCTCCGGAAACCTTTTTCTCCCTAAAACAACAATCAAACCAAATGCAAATAAATTTCTCCCTGTGGAAAAGCAGAAATTTGTCCAAATCACTGGAGGGAAAAAGGAGGTGAAACGTGAAAGATGTGTTTGCTTCAGGTAGCACACAAACAATCTGTTTTTGAGCCAATTAAAAAAAAAACCTTGTCAGTGGGGACTGTGGTCTCCTTGGTCGGAGCTGGTGATTATCAATTATTAAGTAGACCAGACTAAGTCCACTAGACTTTTGCCTCACTGTTTTCTTATTGTTTCTTGGCTCTCATTTTTAATTTACTGTCTTGTCCACCGACATGCGCTGGAGGTTTTGTGGTTGAATGTATGATTTTCTCTCTGCCTGCTAGAACGTTCTTGTTAGCAATATTATGCACCGCACCCTTGAGTAAAATGTTACACAAATTTCTATCAAGTATTGAATGATGTTTGAATAAATCTACAATTAGACAATTTGGAAAAGTGAAAGTTTTACAGATTAACACAGAATGAAATGTATTAATGTTGTTTATCTTGTGTGATTCCAGCCACTTCTCACCGTCAGATCAGAGGCAGGGCTTAAGACTCGTTAGCTGGCTAGTATAAAAGGCTACACTGAACACTGGAGTGGTGAAAACGCCAGTAGTTGTTATCGCCCTGTTTATCCAATAATGTGTTGCACTCGCATTATCTTGGAAAACGTGTTCACCTCTGTCCAATCGACTGTTTCTGACCTTTGTATTCAGTTATGAAAATGTGATTACATTTTGTCATTGATTTTAACTACAAAGGTGACGTTTTATTTACTTATCATTTAATTTAAGCCACAGGGAAAAAAACATGTTGATAAAGATTTTTCATCTAAGATTTAATCCCCAAAATGTACACTGAAGCTGAGTGTAAAAGCAGCTTAGATCATTAATGCCGTTTTAGTTGATGAGCTGAAATCATGCTAATTGAATGAAGCCAGAATTCATTAGGTTGCTTGAGTTGTGTCATAAAGTTGATGTTCTGGTGCTGTCCTTTGCTTCTCACACTGTCGAGTCCACTTCTGGTTCAAAGCCAGCCATGTCAGTGTGACGTGATGGCAGGAAGCCCTGGCTGAGATCCATTTGCGCCCAGACGGCTTTCTGTCTTCCTCCTCATCTTCATCATCTTTCCTTTCCCTTTATCCGGTCCCAGAGGTTCTGAGGTTCAGTCTGCTGCTGACCAGTGTTAATGCCATATTAATCGGACTCATTAAGCTCCAAGTTCATCCCTGGTCGAAGGCCAGCACAGCTAACAGGGTTCACATCATCACTGCACACTCATTTGTATGCAGATCCACACATTAATCAGATTAACATGTAATCATTACGAATATCAGTTACGACAGTTATGTATAACGTGTACATTTTCTGAAATTGAGCTATTCTCTTTCTCATGCATAACAAAAGCCATTTGCAGACTGAAGTATACAGTATGTATACCAGGCTAACTGCTGTATATCTGTCATTTCTACTATCAGCAGCATAAAAGTTAACTGTATTACAGTGAAGCCATTGGAATGTCATGAAAACTTTAGTGCAAGTAATGTGTACACACATGGAGTGCACAATTAAAGGTGACATACTGAACCCCTTTTTCACAAGTTGACACAGTTCTCTGAGGTCTTAATGAAATGTCTGGGACATGCTTTGGTCAAAATTCCACAGTGATAAAGCATCACAGCTCCCTTCTCATCCGGTCCAAACAGCCCTGTTCAGAATGGCCGTTTTCAGCGCCTGTTCCTTTAAACACCGCTCACCCCACCCCCCTCTTCCACCAGCTAACGAATATTCATGACTTGTCCCCTGCTTCTCAATTTGTGAGTGGTGAAATCTCCAATGGGGGCGGTGTAATTCTAATGACCTCCGCTTGTGACATAGAAAGGGGAACCAAATCTGAACGGCTTGTTTTAACACGTTTTATGAAATAGGCAGCCCAAAGGAAATTGACTGGGTTGTCATATTTTCAGAGTTTTATGGATTGGTAGGCACTCCAGATACCCAAATGTATGTGCACAAGCACTGAAAAAGTGAGTTTTTCACAATATGTTCCCTTTAATGCATGGCTGATGTGCTAATATCACTGAAAGATGACATTTTGTGCAATCAGTACTCGCTGCTTGCTCTCTCTAGCAGAAAGATTAAAATCAGTGGTTGTTCCTGTAAAGGCTATTTTGGCATGGCTCAATGATGGTAATTTGTCATTTCTTATTTGTGGCCAAATGTTCAATTTGAAACATTATCACACTACAAAAAATCAGGAACTACATCCTCAAGTACATATACCAAGAGGTCACAAAGGAAATCAGAGGTTCTGTTATACTGTCGGGAGATGTTTATTTATTTTTATAGCATGGGGTTTATTTTTTCTTCGCTTGTCTACTTGGAATGAAGCGTCACTTCAAATCAACCCAAAGTTCTACATTGATCACCATTATCCTATGACGAAACATTGCTATCCTGATGGGTGTGGTCTCTTTTGGGATTTTGGGATGAGCGCTCTCTACCATCGTTGAGGGAATATCTTTAAGTGTAAGTTGCAGAATCAATGCCAATGAGCATTGAAGAAGTTCGGGCACCTTGTCATAGACCAAAACATCTTGGTAACACAGGTTATGTTGTTTTTTCACATACAGTGAATTCTGAGATACAGATAGAGTCAGAAGCATATAAACAACTTATGACTTCCTCAGTTTGTCTGTGTATAACCTTTAAAACAGAACAAGATCATTATAAAATAGGTTTCCTAAGAGGACGCTAAGATCCTTTAACTGCCCAGAGAACTCATGAGGAACCCTGTTCTTCTAATAAATTACCAAATTATGAAGAAATAATTTAGCAGAATCATGATTATTATCATAATGGTAGTATTAAATATTTAGTAACTATACTTGCCATAAAAGCCCATAGTAATCTATAGTAGTAAAACCACTGTAGTATTTTTCATTAACCATAAACTATAAAATATGGTAATCTACAAAAACATGGTAAATCTATAGTGAATGTAGTGGGAACACTTTTACTATATAGTAAAAATAATGATCTAGTACTGATTTTACTTTCATCTGGCATAACAGATCTAAACTCAAAACGTTTCCTGGAACTATTTGTTTCTATAATGACAAGCAGTAAATAATTTTCTTGTCAGCACTCCTGTATATCCTTTAAAGCTTAGGGTCAGCTGGATAACTGAACAGCATACATGCGCGGCAAATCAGAAATTACAATACCGCAAATGGCACACAGTGTAAATTAGAGGTTTTTTCTCCTTAGAAAGCAGTGAGCAAATATATAATCATGACAATACCTGCATATACAGTCATGTCCTTAAGTATTTGGACAAGGACACAATTTTTGTCATTTTTTTATCACTACAATGGATTTCAAATGAAGCAATCCAGCTGTGATCGAAGTGTAAACTTTAAGCTTTAATTCAAGGCGTTTAACAAAAAAAATTTCACAGGCTCGAAAGTAATTGGATAATTGACTGATGAGCAGTTTCATGGCCAAATCTGGCCTGTTTTCTCATTCATTTTGGAGTAAGAAAAGAGACAGAAAGTTCTGGAGATGATTCCAAGTGTCGAATTTGCATTCGGTAGCTGTTCATGTGAACTCTCAGCATGCGGTCCAAAGATGTGCCGATGCAAGTGAAGGAGGCCGTCATTAGGCGCAAAAAGCAAAACAGACGTATCAGAGAGATAGCAGAAACTTTACGAGTGGCCAAATCAACAATTTGGTACATTCTTAGAAAGAAGGAATGCACTGGATAGCTCAAAAACACATAAAAGCCAGGAAGACCACAGCAAAATGACAAAAATTACATTGCTGTTCAAATACGTACGAACCTGACCGTACATATGTTCATGTCCATGGGTATTGGCTACAACCTACAACCTGTAGTAAGTTTGCAGCAGGTCAAATCATCTCCCTACCCCATGTTCAGTGTGTATCTTGAGGATTAACCCCTAAACCACTGCAGTAGTTCACATATTACGCTGATATTATTATTAGTAGCAGTAGTAGTGGTATATTTATATATTAATATATTATATTATTATTGAACCACGTTTATGAACCCGTGGCATGGTTGTTGGCACCAGATGGACTGGTTTGAATTGAAGTTCTTTCAGAAACTGCTGATCTCCTGGGATTTTCCCACACAACAGTCTCTAGTGTGTACACAGAATGGTGGCCAATCTAACCATTTTTGTATGAGCTCTCTGATCAGCAAGACATTTCCTCCCACAGAGCTGTCGCTCACTCAATGTTTTTTGTTTTTCACACTCAGTAGATCAGCAGTTTCTGAAATACTCAAACCGGCCCATCTGGCACCAACATCCATGCTACAGTTAAAGTCACAGAGATCACACATTTTCTTCATTCTGATGTTTGATGTGAAGATTACCTGAAGCTCTTGACCTGTATCTACATGATTTTTTGGCATTGTGCTGCTGCATCATGATTGGCTGGTTGGATAATTGTATGAATGTGAATGTGTCCAAGTGTTCCTTTTATTTATTAATGAATGACGCATCATAATCTTATCCATTTATACACTGCAAACATGTCATCTTAGTAAGATGAAAATAATCTAAATATATGATGATTAAACTTTTCTTCTAGACTTTTCCGCCCTAAATTTAAGCTTTAAATATTCTCATTCATTAAATGCTAAAACAGAACAAGAATATTCCGAGCTTGAAATGAGAAAAACATGTCTAGCAACAGGCTTAATAATCATTTATTTGGGTTTGTAATCTTATAATAGGAACTATTAGCTCAGTTTGACCACATACAAGGTATTTCCACATGCTAAGATGTAATTTTTGCAGTGTATTTACTTTAAATGTTGTGGAACATCCAGGAATCAAGTCGCTTCGTCTTATCAGTTACGTTATAATGCCTGTAAACAGTTGTTCCCTCATCATCCTCTCTTTTTCCACTTTCTTGAAGTTAGAAGACAAAACAATGCAGCTGGTCATGTTAAGAAACCACAAAGCTCAAATCCTTACCTGTAGCCAAAAACTTAAAGACTGTTCCCTGGAGACGTCGTCCATGAACTTCTGACCGTTCTGACCGTAAATTGTTATAAAAGTGTGATTTAATATAAATCGAAGAGATACATCAATTAAAGTGAATTATAACCGGCGCTCTTTGTCAGAGCTGCTGCTTTGTGACTGTCTAATCAGGACCTAAATATAACGACTCAACATGACACCGCACAAATGGTAAATACTGTGTAGAAAATCTTCCCCAGGAGTACATTCTGAGAAATAGCTGAACTAATGATTATTGTAGGTGTGCGATTAATGCATTATCTCTCAAAGGATTTCAGATGATACACTGATACAGTGCGCGGAGTTGTCGGTTTATTAGGTACTTGAGAAGTGTGTAATAAACTGGGAAAGCAGTTTCTGGTAAAACAAAAGGTCATTGATATTTTAAGCTGTTGTGGGGTTTAATTGGATGTCATGAGAATTCAAGCGCTAGTTGTGAGATCTCCAAGACACAAAGCTAATGGATTACACTGAGGATGCAGATCCCACTTGGGTGTAAAATCCCACCAATTATCAAGTTCAAGCTCAAGACTGATTCCCTGTTTGATGCTCTACACACAAGATATTTCATCTACGTGAATACAAAAATTCCACATTTATATAGTATGCGAAGATCATATAATCATGGATCATATCAGAAAGAGAGCTAAATACTGCCAGGGTTATTAGTACCTTTACTAGCAGATCCTGTAGTAAATTTGCATATTGCTTCAGTGTTCTTGGATTACTGGTTATTTCAAAGCCTCTTACAGTTTGAGCCTTTAAAAGCCATAATCTGTTGCACTTAATGTAAGGGTGGTTTTTTTGATGTCCGCTTGACAAAACAGCTGAGTGACGTGGCATAGATTTATTACACTTTCCATGCTGACATTCGCTAGAACATCATGGCATCCGATGTTGTTTCTAGCGTTTCAGAGTTACAGGATGGTCATGTGACATAACGTCATAATTGCACTTCCGAAAGCGTGACCTCATTCAAACCTCAACGTGAAAATCCACTGTTGCACTGATGTGTAGAAAGGACTCTTAAGGAAGTATGAAAGTGCCTTTATGATTTCTGATTGTGAGCTTTGTATGAACGCTTATAACAGTGCCATAAGACCGTTATTATGCTATGTCATCTCAGTGACCTTGCCTGTGCCCACTGTCATCTCAGATTCCGGCTGAAATGTAACCCAATGTGGTCTTCTGCTGTTGTAGACAGTCTGTCTCAAGGTTCAACTTTTTGTGCATTCTGAGATGCTTTTCTGCTCACCATGGTCGTAAAGAGTGGTTATTAGTGTCACTGTAGCCTTCCTGTCAATTGAAAACAATCTTGGCATCCTCCTTTGACCTCGCTCATCAACAAGGTGTTTGTACCAGAACTGCAGCTCACTGGTGGTTTTGGGGGTCTTTTTTATCTTACAAACCATTATGTGTGAGCTCCAGATCCTGTTGTGTGTGAAAATCCCAGGAGATCAGCAGTTAAATTGGCACAAACAACCTTGCCACAGTCAGGGTCACTGAGATCACTTTCTTTTCCTCATTCTGACGTTTGATGTGATCATTAACTGATGCTCTTGCCCCGTATCTACCTGATTTTATTCATTACTCCACTGCCACATGATTGGATGATTGGATATTTGCATGAATGAGCAGCTGCATGTGATGTCGACTTGTCAAATTGAAGCCCTTATTATGCGCACTGATTGTGTACAAGGCTGTATTTATATGTATGTAGGTTCGTCAGTTGCCATTGAGGGCTTATGCAGGTGTCATAAAGCACTATAAACATCATGCAATGTCAATTTAATGCTTTAGTGCTTTCCCTGTGCACTTTTTCAGCAAGGAGAAAGCAAAGTAATCTCAAATGATGCCATGTTTGTGAGCTAGTTCTTTTTTTTTTTATTATTTAAATGATACTATGAATATGCATTAATATTGGCTTCATCCCACATAACTCCCAGGACGTTTGACTAAATTAGCAAGCAGATTTAATCGAGCTCTTTTACTCTTTTCCTTTCCAAGTCTTGACTGTGAGTGCAGTCAGTCAGGCACCATTACGCAGATGATATACTCGTTAGAGCACTTCTGAGTCACTGGCTTTCATTCCTGCAAGAACGTGCTGATGTATGGTTAGTACTCGATGCATATCAATGACCCCTAGCTGGGTTGTCTGACTAATTGGGATCAACAAAGGACATGTGACTTGAAGTAGTGCTGTTCACTCTGCTTCTGTCTTTTTCCCCAACGCTTGTTTCTGTATAATCTATATATATTTAACCATTTTTGGATTGGGTGAACCAGTAAAGGCTGAAAATTGAAATTTTACGGATTTCCCGCTGTCATGTTGGTTCACACCACTCATGAACAGTGTGATAGTCTCAGAAATTATAATAATCATACAGTATTATTAGAATTAGGAGCACTTGGCCTTTCAATAATAGCAGTTTCAGTCCACATCCACGCAACTTCCTCCTGTGTCCTCAATCTTAGTGATGGATTGGAGAGCAGTTAGTGAATGACTAAAGCATTTTTTACTTTATATATTAAAAGTCAGTGGACAGGTGCGTTCAACTAGGATTGTGTGATATGATATGATTCTCAGCGACATTTCTACAATACATTATATCACTATATATGCACTGAACACTTCTCCCTGAACACAAGGATTAGGAACACTTAGACCTTCAAGCTTTAAAGTTATTTAATCAGCCAATCGTGTGGCAGCAGTGCAATGCATAAAATCATCCACTTACAGGCCAGCAGCTTCAAACAATGATCACAATGAGGAAAAATGAAATGTCACTGATTTTGACCATGGCATTATTGGTCACTAGAGAATGGCCAGACAGGTAAGCTGACAGAAAGGCTACAGTAACTCAGATAACCATTCTGTGAGGAGAAAAGCATGTGAAGACTGGAAAACATAGCCTGGACTGATGAATCTTGATTTCTGCTGAGGCACACAGATGATAAGGTGTGAATTTGGTGCCAAGAGCATGAATCCATGGGCCTTTAGTCAATAGTCCAGGCTGGTGGAGGTGGTGTAATGGTGTGGGGAATGTTTTTGCAGCTCACGTCGGGCCGGTTAATACCAGTCAGCCATTGCTTGAATGCCACAGCCTGTCTGAGTGTTGTTGCTGACCGTGTGCATCCCTTCATGGCCACAATTCTAATGACATCTTCTAATGACTACTTCCAGCATGATAACGGACTGGCACAAAGTAAAAGTCGTCTCAAACTGAGTTTATGAACATGACAGCGGCAGCAGCCTTTATGTCATCGGATCTGAATCCAGTTGAATATCTTTGGGATGTGGCAGAACAGGAGATGCGTGATGCAATCATGTCAACATGGAACAGAATCTCAAAGGAACGTTTCTGACATCTTGTGGAATCCATGCCACAAAGATCTGATGCTGTTTTGAGAGCAAAGGGAGGCCTTACCCAGTATTAGTGTAGTGTTCCTTATAAAGTGTTAGATCAGCGTAGGTTCGCTTACAAAAAAGCCAGCAAATCTGTAGTGCTGCATTCAAACAATTGATTTAATGTTCAATCAATATGTTTTTAATATAAAAATAACTTTTTATTTGTAAACCATGTTGCTGTCAATTGGTAAATTGCATTTATCATAATAATAAGCTGTGATTAATCATGATTAATTATGCATTTCAAACACGAGTATTTGCCTGTATTTTCTAGGGAAGATAAAACAAATACATGTTCGGTATTGGAAATGCATGCCTTGCCTTGGCTGCACTTTGCCAGCGTAGTTTGAGGAACACGGACTGATCTTGCCTCACTGCTAGCATCTTTGTTAATATCAGCAAAAGTATGCTTTGCCTGAGGATGGTTCATAACTGCAATATGTGCACACAACATTTGCTTTTTACAAAAGCTTTCATCTCGAAGCTTTTTAAAATGAAATTTGCCCCTCAGCACATCTCCGGATGTCTCCTTCAGTAATTCAGCCACGTAAACATCCGCTCAGGAATTGTTGCTTATCAAACCTGGTGATATGACTCATTTGTGTTAAGGTATCCAGGCTTTCACTTGTTAATGTTGACAGTCCTGGTAAAAATAAATAATAATAAAAAACACTGAAAAGGGGGAAAAAATTAAATCTGCCAAAATAAAAGATAGTGTACCATTTTAAAGATTAAGTACAAAATTTGAACATCAACTCAGCTGTTTAACTTCAGATCTTTGAAAAGTGTATTGTGATATAATTTATCACTGTCTTGATATTACGTCAACATATCACCCAGCTCTGGGGTCAACAAGCAGAAAAAGTAAAAACCCTATTACTTACTGACTTTTGCAAAATGTCAGAATGATTTTTGTTTAAACTTAATGTACTAATTCTTCCGTCACTGCTTCCATTGAGCTTCTCCGAAATGAGAAATGAGCAGGTTGTTTTGTTGTGTTTTTTTATGGAATGGCTCTTATGTACGTAGGTCCATGGGAACACTGAAAAAGCTGTTCTGTAACTCTCTTACTATATACAACAGCCACGTTTGCAATTAAATATACTGAGAGAAAATAAAGACGGGAGCCAAACTAGACTAATAGCTTGGAAGAAGCACGTTAGTCTTCGCCTCCCCAGTCAGTAGCTGTTATATGATAGGTGAGAGCTACCTGATGGGTGGGAATATTCAGGTGACCATATTGGGGATTAAAATAAGATGCTTCAGAGATTGTTCAGATATTTATATTCCCTGAATAGGAGGAAGACAGTAGTTGTTATTATGGGATCTAAAAAAGTCTACAAAATCCTCACATGGAGGACAAAAAGAAAAATTTCATTAGCGTTCTTATGCCCCATTGACATTTCATTAGTGCTTTCAAACACTCAGCTCTGCCGAGCATGAGACCAGTCTCTCGGCCAGATGTTTGTCCCAGCATGCCTCTTTAAGCAGCCAGTCGTAAAGCTCAGCAGGTGTCGGTGTTTATGCGTTAGGCAGCGTGGGCGAGTGCACCCTCTTGGCGCGTCCTGAACTTTCACTTCATCCGCCTCTTGAGGCAGCCATCACGTTTGCCTGTGTAATTCTTTGTCACTGTTTGGACCTGAGGGATTTATACAGTGTTTGAGTGTTTACTCCTCACCGATGACAAGCTTGTTTTTTCGGTGTAGAATCTTCAAATCTGCACACACACACACACACACACACACACACCACACATGAGAAGTCATTTTCAAATCTTAATGGAATTCATTATTTTCTTCATTTGCCAGCTGTTTGCGAATGCACGGCTCATGGCTGTGTGACAGCTGGCCTCTGCCTTCTCCAAACCGATCCACACACCGTTTGAGCTGGATAACACACAAAGCAATAACTCTGACAACCTCCTCGCCTCTGCCTTTGATTTCCCAAGAAACAGAACCAATAGCAGAAGGAAAACACACGGGCTCTCTGCTCTAATAAAGACGTCGTCGATGAGGTTTATTGAAACGCTGAGATTTGGCTCGCATGATAAGTGAAGTGTACTGCAGAATACTCATCTGGAGTTCATTCAATTTCCATTCATTTGTACAGACAATGAATCAAATTGCAGATATATTTAGTTTAGCATCAGGCAGAGAATGTGCCCGTCACAGCACCCCACCTTTTAATTAACCATTAGAAGTTATGTATAGTAGACATAATAACTTCTGCACTATTTAAGCTGTCATGGCTTTAATTTGCGAATACTGCTACCTACTATTTTATACCTCATTAAAGCGTTCAGAATTAATTGCCCCAGTGTTTAAAAGACTGTAAATATCTGTGATTTACAGTACAATGCAATTTAAGTCTAGTTAATCTTCCTGAAGACTTGAAATAGTGGATTATAGGAGTGAGTCCCTGGAGTGCTGAACATAATGGGGTCTTAAAGATTTTATGGAGTGAGCGAACAATACAGTCCTTTTTTCTTTTTTTTTCTTGTAGGAGACTGGAAAAAAAAGGTTTTAAAAGTTGTTTTTTTTTTTGTTTTTGTTTTTTTAAACATTCATTCAAAGAGGCAAGCATGTGAAAAACATATATCATGTCATTCAGCGGCGTCTCACTGAAACCCGAACAGCTAAATAGTGTGTATATGCTAAGCGGGCTATAATTAGAGTTGACTTGCACGTACATAGCGAGGAGTTTGGTATGACATATCAGTATTCAGACCTCAGATGTATGAAATGTAGGTCTTGTGCTGTAAATACACTCAAAGAACTATGGAATGACATTTAAGGCCAATATTATATACACACGTATGACGCTATTAATTAATTAATTGATACTATCATCGCTTTATTGGAGGAGATAACATCCTAATCGGAGACGCTGCTTGACCCGAGAACCCGAGATCTGGATTTTGTTATGAATATAATTCTGAACAACGGTTAAATGAAGTGAGCCGTAAGTGTAGATAAGCGGATAAGTGAATGCTCGGCTTATCCTTCAAACCGTAATGCCTTTTTCTCTGTAGAACACATTGGTTTTATTTTATAAATTTGACAGAATAGGGAATTTAAAACTTTATAACATAATGAATATAAAATGCAAAATAGTAGGATGTGCTGGATCAAGTGCTATTTTACAGTTTCGCTGAATAATGAGTGGGAAAGCCATATTGTTAAATTTGCAGTGATGGATGTGATGAGACTACACATGCAGCAGCATATTTTCAATATCCTAGCCTACTATTAGAGGTTTATTTTAATACATACTGTATTTTTATTTCATTATGTTTACTTTAATACAATACTTATTCATGTATCAGCATATTCATTCTTTTGAACTTCTCAATTTTTTAACTATCATCAATGATCTGTTATATTTTACCTTCTTCAGTCCACATTTGCTATACACTGATTGTTATTATTATTATTATTATTATTATTATTATTATTCCCTTGTGTTTAAAGACGCTGACTTCTAACTGACATATACTAAAGAAAAATCTGGGAGTTTCAGAAGCATGAACTGCGTCTGTACAAATCAGCTCTGAATATGAGGAACGTTCACGCATAAATATTGACATATCTTTTGATCTTAAGTTTCCAGAGCAAGCGTATATATCTTCAGGACAGAGAACTTTGCGCTTTGAGGTTTTTCAGTAGTGTCAAGCTCTGTGTTTGTCTTATTATCTTAAAGAAAGTGTAAGAAAAAGAGGAGCTGGCTGCTGTTCATGGCTGCTAAAATGCAAGTGAAAGCAGAAATGTTAATGTAACGATAAATTGACAAAATGGCGATAACTCCAAAGTGGCCCTGATTTGCATTGTGTCGCTCGGTCGTTAATTATTGTCCTAACAGCATGCCTTGGAAAGGTTTATTTGAGTACTTTAAATTAAAGTATACACCCACAGCTAGATTTAATTTAGCCTGAAATGAATATGAATTCTTCTTAGTAATTTTTCAACTTTCTAATGCTGTAGTTCCTTCATAAAGGCAAATTAGACATACTGTAATCATTTTTAACGCCATTATGTTGTGCTTTAGACAGATAACCAATTCACGTGATACTAGCTACGTTTACATGCACATATTTTTTTACATTCAGTATAAACTAAGTTCAGTTCATTCAGTAGTAGAAATGCCCTTTAGTAAGCTAACATGTCTATTGTCAATGTGTAACATTGTATTTTTATTATTATTTTTGATTTTCGTAGATTATTATGGGATATTTCACAGCTATTTGTCGAAGCGCAAACAACAAAGTTGTGTAGCCTCTGAGGGTCTGTTTTACAATAGCTGTTACAATAGTTGTACAAATATTAGGTATAAATACAAACTTATATTTTTCCGTTTTCTTCTAACCCGTTTAGGAAGGGTACGAGTGGAGGTGGAATGCAAATACGGAAATGTTAAAATATTCTGCTCAGAGTGAAATAATTGTTCTTTTTATTAGGAATCCCTTTTCAAAATCTGCATACAGCATTGTGTGCTGCGCTGTGTTTACTTCGCTCTGAGCTGTTACGGGCTGTATTTTCCTGCAGGGAAAAAAATATTCAGCAAAATATTCCAAAATTGTACGAATTCAAAATGGCCGACGTCCATAGAAAAGCCGTATTTAGCAGAGCATGAAGTTGTACTAAAGTCCAAAATGTTTTCCGTTGGCTAGATCATCATCAGTACATCAGAACACTCCAATGAAATGACGTCATGTATTTAAAGGCGCTGTCACATAATAATTTAGCTAAATTGATTTTAAAACTATACTAATAAAAATAATACAAATTCCTAATTAGCTATCAGGAAGTGTCCGGTACTGTGAGGCACTCCAGAGTCTTGCACGTACAACCTGTACACACTCCAGCTGTCACCACTTAAAGAATCCTCCATGTCCATGAAGACATCATGATTGACCTGGGGTGTGTAAAATGCCTCCACGTCTGTGCTTTATGAAGGTGTTGCAGCTTTGGCAGTGTTTCCCTTCACACTTTCAAATCGATCAGCTACAGATTAACCTTATCATCTCCTGCAATCATTCTCCGAGCTGTCAGAGGATCTGAGTCGCTTACACACACACTGTAATTGCTTCCTCCTGCTCTGAAGTCTCAGACTGTGTGTTTGTGTGTGTGTGTGTGTGTGTGTGTGTGTTTGTGTGTGTGTGTGTGTGTGTGTGTGTGTGTGTGTG
>JAQQZR010000020.1:11671701-11685915 GCA_030068235.1 Notoglanidium macrostoma | reverse complement strand
GATGCTGGGATTGGCTCCAGCTTCCCCGCCACCCAGATGGATAAAGCGCTATAGATAATGGATGGATGGATGGATATGTTTGTATGTTGACTAAGCTAAAACACATATTTGAACATATAAAACTAAAAAAGTGCTACTTTGTTAACTGTTAATGCTGTGAGTAGCCAGTTTGATTTGTCACGTTCTGTACTCAGTGTTGAGAAGACTTTCCGAGTAGGAGAGGGCTTTTCTTCGGTTTTGCCTAGTCAGCTGTCAAAACAGAAAATCCAGGTTACAAGTTTTAGTTCAAATCCAGTATAATTTACAGTGATGGGTATTTCTCAGCATACCCACGTGAGTATGAAGAAAATCAGCATTACTGAAGCTTTTCAAATCTGGTTGGATTTTTTTTTTTTTGGGTTGGTTTGGCCTACATAAATACTCACACTAAAAGAGACCCAATGTTCAATGCTTCATTTGAAAGCATTTGCATCACTGTAGTGTGAACCATATAGCCCTTTGAATAAATCAGTAAATGAATGAATGATCTACAGATGGGAGATGCATTAAAAGACAAACCACCAGAACATCTTCAGTGCTCCTCAGCATGCCGTGTACAAGACTCTGGAACGGTACTGGAGCGAGAAACACCCGTTCTTCTGAAATATATTCCCTCAGATGGTGGTGCTGAATACAGTCATGTCACTCCGCTTCATTTCTAAATCTCCAATAGGAGTTCAGAGATCTGGTGAGTGTGAAGGTCATAAGATGTTTAGGGATATGGGATCACCACTGACCCACCACTGATGGCTAAAGGGTAGCTAGATCAATTGATCTCTTTATTCATTCCTAGCAGGAAATTCCCAGATTACATCTGAAAGCAAAAAGTATTCAGGAAGTAATAAAAATAAACATACTCAATAAAAAAAATATATAATAAAATACATAATTATAGGATATAAAGTAAATATAGCCGTATATACACAAATCCTTACATAAAGTATGATTTACATCATGTTTATCCTGATCAATCCATTCAGTGTTACCTTATGCCCTGTGTATGGGGGCGGAGTCATCCTGGAAGAGACCACGCCCATCACGTGTGGAGTAAATCAGTTTAAGTTGATTCGCATTGACGCTACGCTAAGGGGACAAGAGGTCTCAGATAAAAATAAATAAACATTCTTCTACAGTATAACAAATAAGCTTGTGTAATACAATTTTATCACGGTATATACTAAAATTGACCCTTTAAATCCTTTAGTTCCCGCCTCCTGCGCGACGATTCGCTAATACTGGCACGCTGATTGGTTGGTCATGCTGTCAATTCTCCTGACTAGCACGTGAAGTGGAATGTCTAACGGCTCCTAGTTTATGGAAGGAGGCGGGGTTTGGTTCGGCTCGCACGGGGCAGGCGGAAGTGACGCCAGGGAGGGTAAGGTAAACTGTTGAGGTGATCCATGGCAACAGAGTCAGTGCAGCAGCCGCGCGCGCAGCCTGTCACACACTCCACCGACTATAATAATGCACTGACCGGGTTCTCTACGGTCCTTCGCTTTCATTTTGTTTTTATTTCTATATATATTTTTTTCTAAGCGAGGGCAGAATATTTCGGATTGTGTCGCGTTTTTACAGCAAACGAATCTCTGTCATTGTGCACAACTGAAGAAATTTAGCGTTTCAGCTGAGTAGAAGAGGCTTTCGGATGTAGCAATTCTTCTTCGGTGCTAGCTGGCTAAATCAATTTTCCCCGTTAAAACAGCGAACAAAATGTTCTAGCAACTGAAAAAATACGGATAATAAACGCCGCACTGAGTTAATAATTGACTAAAATAGGTTGCAGAGCAGTGCTGGTTTATATTAGCCAGCAAAAACAAACAAAAAACAAACATGACTGGTATTAAGGACGGTTCAGGTTGCGTTTGAATTCCTGTGCTTGGATATACAGTAGAAGGTGGTGGGAAAAGAGCATCAGTTGAGCATCACCTCGTCTTTCATTGTCATTGATTTAAACACAGTGAGAGCGCGTGAAGGACTGGGTGAAGATGGCGACTGGAGCGGGATGGCAGCAATACTACAATCCTGCTGGAAAATACAGCGCTTCAGGATCAGGCATGGCCATGGAGTACACACAGGACCTGCATCTGAAGATGAGCAAGAAGATCGCACAGCTCACTAAGGTACTGCCTGTGTGTGTGTGTGTGTGTGTGGTGTGTGTGTGTGTGTGTGTGTGATGTCCATCATTTGCATGCACAGACACTCACACCCCTGTTAAACCCTGCCTCCAATCAGACTCCGTCAGTCAGAGGACCACATCTCATCCAATTCATCATTATTCAAGTCTATATAAGTTGCATCATGTCTCTAAAACCAGACACAAGGCTCTTTCTTTCAGTGAAACTCTTGACACATACTACGCTATAAATTAAATAAATAAGGAATGATCAGATGTGGCTAGACGCGACTTACAGCGACGACTCCAAAGCTGATTAACAGCAGCGTTTCATTCCTCTAAAGCCACAACAATCACATTCTGTAATAATTAAAGAACATCCTCATACTTCTTTTCGTCCGTTCATTATTACGTTCGCTGTTGTGGGACGTCCACAACAGGGACGCTGAATCCTGTTATCGCTTAGTCGTTCTCTCACATCCCTGTTAAACTCCACTCACATTCTGGATAAAGCAAAGCAAACAGCTGTGGTTTTATATCTCTGCTCAGTTTCGTCTTCCTTCTGCTTTGGCATTGTAAATCTGATTAAATCAGCCGTGTTGGTGCAGGTAAATTGCCGTCATGTAAAATATGTGCTATAGAACGGTTTATAGTATGATGAAATCAAGTTTGTCTGACTCTGTGTCTTTCTTAAAGGTAGGGTAGGTACAATTGTTTTCAGCATTTTTTTTGTTATATTTTTTTTTACATCCCAACAGCATTAAATTAAAAAAAGTGTTCTGACAATAAAGATTTAAAAAGTCCATCATCTGTGGGAGTCGCAAGGCTGAATCATTTCGTTCAGTCCAAATGATCGGACAGCCTACCTGCCCACACACTCATTTTGTGTGAAAAGCTAGCAAGCTAGTCGCACAACAGTGACCGAGAAAGTTACAGTTACGTCTAATGTTACGGCTACAACAGCGTACGCTGGTAATCAGAGCAAGAAAAGAAAAGTGGAAAAGGCTACAATGAAAAAAGAGGGATAGAATTTCCTAATATTAACATGCCAGCTTGACAGCCGTGAGTATTATACGAATAGCCATGTTCATTGTTTACGTCCATTATGATAATGTTCTTACATGACACGTGACATAATGCACTGCACTTCGTCTCCACAGCGCTCTCTTGAGGACACGTCCTTCAGCAGTAGTCAGGCATGTGTTGTAGTGCTGAAAGGAGGGGGTGGGATATTTTGGTTGGATATTTCCAAACTCTATCTTAGTTTTGCTGGTTTCTCCGACGTTCCCCAGCGGACATTTTTACCCAGCGTACATTTCTTGGCCCGATTTTGCTGCCATAGACAAACGCTTTTCTGTTGCACCGCTGTTTTTTATTGAAGAGCTTGAAATGTGAGTGCTGCTGCCATGCTCATCTAAAAAAAAAACCCCAAAAAAAAAAACAGAATTGGATCACGCCAAACTCATGGGACATCCACATATAAGCTAATGGCAACATGTAAAGCTCACGTACAGTCTGGAAAGTAATAATCTTAAAAGGCCACTGAAGTCACATGGTCTAAAACGAGCTCTTATAGCCTGGTAGACCAGGCTTGATTTATGCGTGAAATAAGTTTGGAGTTCTGTACACTAAAAAAAAATAACGGTTTTACCAGCCATTGGCGTTTTAATCCAGCAGATTCCTGTTAATCCTGTTCTGTGGGTTTTCAAAGCAAGACGGCTCCACACGGTACTGAGCAAAAGTCTTGAGCCGCCCTTCATTTCTTCATATTTTGCTTCCAAGGAGCCAGACTTTCTTATATTATTTTAATGTAGTCTTGAGGAACAGTTCTCCAGGCTTCCTGCATCTCCACAGAAAAAAACACAATCCATCAGTTATGGCTCGGCCTCCCCAGAGCCCGGATCTCAACATCATTGAAGCAGAGCGGGATCATGACAGAGAACGGAACAAAAGGCAGCCGACGTCCGAAGGAGAGCTTCGGAACGTCCTTCAAGAAAACTAGAGAACTATTCCTGAAGATGACTTAAATAAATTACAAGGAAGCTTACCTAAGAGAGTTCCGGCTGTGTTGAAGAATAACGGTGCTCATAACATGTTGCAATAAATCACTGTACCTTTTGTCTCAAATTCCTAGCAAAATATAAAGAAATGGGGGGTGTCGAGACTTTTGCACCGTACTGTATAACTAGTGAAATATTAACGTAATAATCAGGAAGTGGCGTAATTACTGTGTAAGCAGTGTATAATTCATAAATCATCTGTTTCATTTATTTTCAGCTTGAGTACCAAAAATAAATAATAAAAAAAAAAGTGTACTTGAAGCAGAGCTGCTGTTACGGAAAATTAATCAACACCTTCTGACCAGTCAGAGCTGAGAATTCAGCAGAGCTTCAGATAACGGGGAAGATGTGATCTCAGTGACGTGGCGTGCATCTTGGTGACAGATGGGCTCGTTTGAGTGTTTCAGAAACTGCTGAAATCCTGGGATTTTCACACACAACAGTCTGGAGTTTGCACAGAATGGTGTGAAAAACAAAAAACATCCAGTGAGCACCAGTTCTGCACCATTCTTCATCTATTCCACTTGCTGGAGTACCATACACATGTATTTGTCAATAATCTGTACACTAGTAGTGCATTATTTATGCATGTATATGAGGACAAGCCAGCCACAAAAGGGTGTTAGTTTACGTCGTCGTTTTCACACCGTGGAATCCAACACCTCCATTCAGGCTGTTTGCCGCTCTCACTCTTGTACCCTGAGCCTTCAGCACGGCCGTATGTTCGGTCTTTACTCACACGTTGACCAGGATGACCAGTACATCCTTAGGGTTTTGGATGAACGCTGCTTCAGGAGGGTATTAAAGAACGTTCACGCAGACACCAAGCACAAAAAAGCTGCAAAGAATTCCTCTTTAAATAGATGCGAGGATGTGATTGTGATGTGAAGGAAAAGCTCCAAGAGCAGATTGCCTCATGCTCGGTATTTCATTCAAAGCATGGCTGGAGGCTTCGTTCTGTTTTAAGGCTGTCTTTATGGACTCGCTCTCATTGCCCATGTCTACGCGCTGACAAATTATAGGTGATGCCGTGTCCCTGGTTGCACTGTTTTGCCAAACTTGGCAACCCTCAGGCAGTCCAGGCTGCCAAGAGTAGTCAAGGTTATTGTTTCAAACACTTGTGCAGCGTTCAAAGTACCCAGTTATGCGCGCGTACATTAACACTTAACATTTAATAACCATTAGCCCGCGTAGACTGGTTTGTTGAACATGAAACGTAACGCTGTGCGATATATCTGACCCATCGTGATTTCTTTTGTAGCTCTGGGTGATTTCCTATCAGGTCCTTGACCAAACTCGCTGGTCCTTGTCTGAACTGCGATTCATCCTCAGCCAGGATTTCAGCAATGTCTTACTGCAGTTCTGCATGCATTGGGTATTAATGCTCCTTTTACAAATGCAGAAATGCTTACCTAAGCTCCGCAGGCAAAAAGAAAAAAACCTGTTAGCCTATTTCTTCCCAAGACACACTTGGTCATACTTCTCATCTTTATAGCGATCTTAGCTGTGAGTGTTTTGGGAATTTTATCTCAATCTTGCTCTGAATGTGTGCAAATTAGTGTCAATATTTCACTTGATGTCACAGTTTTTCTTCTGTATAGCATTTTGTGGTCATCACAACAGTGAAATTTCAGGCTCTTTTAGAAAAATATTTGGATATTTACTGTCATTGTTTAGTGTAATACGTCTACAATAGTAGTGTTTATGTCGCGATCTGGGTCGAAGGAATGCTTCCTTTGCTTTTCTGATGACTGGCTTTATACGGTACACAGCTTGCGCGTGAATCATGAACAAGTCTTCGTTTTCCTCCAGCATCGTTTTAGTCAGTTCGTACCTGGTGTTAAAAGTATGTTATGGAAGGGATAGTTATACTGAATTAATGAACTCGGCGGAGGAATAGCCACTCTGACACCTCGAAGGCTCTTATCCAACTTCTAGCCTGGCTACCAAACATCTAAACAGGTTTGTATATTTACAGGCAGAGAAAGAACCCAGGAGTAATTCAGTAATTTACAAACGTGCTTGTTTTATATTTTTGTCCTGAACAAGGATAACTTGGTGTGGACGGTTTAGCTGGTTTGGTTGTTATGGTTACCAGCTATGCAGGCTGCCTTCAGCGGATAATTTACTATGGTTGTTATGGTTACCATTCAAACGTTCCCAGCGCATTGATATGGAACGGTGATTGAAACTCTTTCCACTCAGTCTACTTTACAGTAGATTTAGTATAGTAGACGAGTTATCGTATCGCAACACGACCATTCAGATTGTCAGTCGTGTGTATATCGTGCGTATCGTTTTTCAGCAGGAATATCAAATTTCCTCCAGAAATGACCAGGTAGCTGTAGTGTTTTTACACCCATGAATACATCAATGGAGAGTCTGTGTAATGTAGGACGATGTGTAGAACTAGCTTAAAAACTAGCTCGGGTCACGGGTGGAAAAACAGGGCTTTATTAACCTAAAATTGGAGTAAGCAGCAGAGCAATATATACAGAAAATAAGGACAAAACACCAGGAACAAAAGCAAAGCAAATACACTGAGCTGACGTCTGGAGCAAAGTGAAAAAACACAGCACACAAGCGCAGCACTGGAGCTCATAAACGAGCGTTCCGTATCGGGAGCAGCACGTGTTTATGACGGGTGTCCGACGAGCCCGGACTGGCCGCAGGTCATGCCCATGCGCTGTCATGTTCCGTTGTCTCTGAACAATATTTTCACAGCATAATATATATTAATTTGATTAATTGCGACATCATGAAAATGTCAGGAAAATATCATGATTTAATTTTTAGGTCATATCGCCCGGCCCTAATTTAAACCCAAATTAACCTTATGATAGCTTAACATCTCACTTAGGTGAGATGGAAAAAAGGAACCTTTAAGCTTGAGATCAGTTGTGATTTGATTTATATTATATATCAATATCGACTGATGTGAAAAAAATTATTGTGATAAGTTTTTTTTTTTTTTTTCACCCATATCACCCAGCCCCAAACAGACACCTAGCCAGCCAATCAGAAAAGAGTATTTCTCGTCTCTGGGGTATAAATATGTCGTACAAGCTAACATTAACAATCATGAATAACAGCAGCAAGTGTTAAAAACAAAGCAGCTACTGACAACTCCTCGCTGCTTCACTAATTATATGCATCAATTACCTGGAAACAATGGTAGTTCATGAACTATTCCAGCGTCATGTGTATTTTTACGTTACGCCAGGTTTGTTTTTGTTTCGCAGAATTGCGACATTTCAAACCCATGACACAAAGTAAAACCATTGCTAGTCGATGTGATGATGGCAGATTGATGTTTGTTGTCTCAGATAGATGTTGAGTATACTAATATTGGCCTCTGTACCTACTGAGGTACCTCCACAGACCAAGTGTTACCTGCTGAAATATGCTGGATGTTCCAAATAACCTAAGCACTATTCACTCTCTTCTGTTCACTTGAGCTCACAGAGGCCCGTGATTGGCTAGTGTCGGTGAGATTTAGCCAGTTTCGACCCAGAGAGTTTGGCCTATTTTGCTCCTAGCTGTGGATGGCTGTGGCACTGTAGGGATTTCAACTCAATCTGGTGAGCGCTCTTCTGTTGCGACACTCAGGAGCATCACTGTTTTTTTCACCCACTAGGTAGCGCTTCACTCCTGCACAGTAGCTACTAATCTTGAAGAACGAAGGCTGACAAGTGCCTCCTGTGAGACAGGTGAAGCTGCTGCATGTTTGTGAACAGGAAAGCTGACCATTTTTGGAGGAGACACTTATTCTGTTATACATGAGTTAAGAGCCTTCGAATGACCAGTATCACTCGGATTGACATAGAGCCGTTCTCCACGGCTGGCCACGTTCTCCAGCTCTGATCATGGCGTGGTCTGGTTTCCATCTTGGTTAGATCATCCTCTCATGTTTGCTTAATAAACAGGGTTTTTTTTTTTTTTTTTATCTTTTCTCTGACTCAACTTTGAGTGTTACTGTTTATCCAGTCGAACATAAGCTCTTTAACTCCCAGGACCCGTTGTAGGATCTTTTTCATAACAGCGTAACATCATTGTAAATTTCGCTGTAGCAGTTATTGAAATAAAAGCCATCGAGATAGATAGCTGAAAATGCGCACTAAGCAGAGTTCGCAGTCACAGATTGATGTGCAAGGAAATAGTTGTCAGAAGTTGAACATAAGCCAAGTGCTGGAGTCTTTTTTTTGCTTAGCGTTTTTCTTTTATACTGTAAATTTTCTTCACTAGTTTTAAATCACAGCACTGAAACATCAGATGCACGCTTGCTTTATGTAACCCAGCACATTATATATTTACTGTTAATTACTGCACCATAGATAGCTGGTATTAAGCGTGGCGTGTTGAGTTCTTATACCACAGCGCTAATGAATTCATGTATCTGATATATATTACTTTGGTGTACAAGGAATAAAACATGGCAAGGCCGGCTGTTACAGGAAACTAATCAACTGTGTGGTGGTAACATCACATCGGGCAACATCACACCACCCCATCGTTAATTAATTTCCCGTAACCGCTTGCCTCGTCATGTTTTATTCCTTACTTAGATTTCACCTTTTTTTTTTTTTTTTAAACCCCACATTCGATACTTCATCTTCATCAGCGTTCTCATGTCGAGACGGAGAACGTAAGAACACTTTAATCATCGAGATTGTCTTGTTTTTTTCCTTCTCATCTCTTCGCTACAGTGCCAGCTGGCTCTCTGAGTGAAATCAGATAAAAAATATACCAAAAAATAGGCCACACACTTGCACGCATCTTAATCCAGTAGAAAAAAAATGACCCTTGCGGTATTGTGTAGAGGAACACAGGCCATCATGGTGCTGAGCAGATGGCCGTAGCCTCGGGCCTGTAGGGATAAAGCTCCAAAACGCAACAGGATGGCTGTAACACGTTCTTTAGGAAACCGCGCTCTCATTCACAGAATGCGCAGTAATGACTTTCATTCTGTTAAAGAAAATGAGGAGCCTCACAATGAAACAAAGAATTGTTCCTCGCTATAGAGTCCAATGTGTGTGTTTTCATTTCGGGGTTTGTTTGTTTTTTTTACGCAATCTACACAAACCCAGATGAAATAATTTTCACCCTCCCACTCATTCCTCCCCAAACACTGAGAGGAAATAACTGTATTTGCAGTAATCCTCTCTGACATTTAAGGACTTCATGCACCACAGTACATTCTCTTCAAGCTGCTCTCTTCAGCGCTGCCAGTATCGGAGACGGGATTAAGAGTCATTCTGGAGACAATTTGAAGCGTAGCTGCATAGAACTCGACTCCACTCGCATCTAAAAAACGTCTGCAATTTCCGTAAGATTCCGATTCACGGCGCGATTATAAAACTATTTTTGATGCATCTCGATTCTGTACATGATGGTCTTTTTTGTAAAGGCTTGTGAGAGGGTGTGCAATGTGCCTTTGTGGTCTAATGCCCCTTAACTATCTGTGATTGGTGAGTATAGGGACTTGGGTCGGATGTAGGCTGCAACAAAGCAGATTTGCGGGAGAAAAAGAAATGGGCGTGGATAGAAATATGCAACAGGCGTCATATACAAATGACGTCATTACAGTGAAAAAAGCTGCTAGTCACTGGCATTAGCACTTTAATAATAAATTGTTAAGAGCGTAAACACAGGAATGCTTACAGCGTTTAAAGGCGCAGTCATCGATTCTAATCCAATACACTTTTTGTCAAGTTCAGCAAATATCTCCTCACAGTCCACTAACTGTCCATCATTCTGTGTGGAAAAAAGTCCGGTGCTTGCACACAGCCCTGGCCCTGTTCTCAGACCCGGCTCAGACCGAGCAACGCAACGGTCACTAACAGAGGGGCGTATTCCAGCCAATCGCAGGACGGGGGAAGTGGAGGTGGGGGGATGGGGGTGTCCTTCTGAGTGACGTTGCCTTGGCAATGAGTTTGAGTGGCGTAGCTTCTGAAGGAGCAATGAAGGGAGGTGTGTATTTGTTAGGCTGCCGAGTTCAAATGTCAGCAATTTTCCTCCAGAATTGATGACGGCCCCTTTTCGACCAGTAATTTTTCCGACCTCCGAACTAGGGAAGAACAATCAACTACATCGCTCCTCACCATTACCTGGCTAGATCGTTGCTAACAAAAGGCAGACATGGAGACGTCCACGGTGTTTCGCATTTGAAAATGATGTAATTCCGAGCTCTGTCTGAACTCGAATGGAGCATGTAAATAACCGTAATGAATTTTTAGCTGTAACTTCTATCCTTAGCCGAGAAACTGAGTTCTTGTATAGTGGAGTCACTCGGATAAACAGCGCATTTCATTTTCTTAATTTTAACATTTTGAGAGCGAAGACATTAATGGCTTCTGTTTGTCATCACGGAAAGGAACGGACGCTAAGACGCGAAGAGAGCGAAGTTTAGTTGCTTTGAACTCAGACGTTATTATGGTTCTGACGGACTGTATAGGATCGCAAAGTAGGTGGTCAGATTTCACGAGATGCAACTTAACTTTTTAACATCTCGTATTCCAGCAGACGTTTAAATAGTCTTGACAGGCGTAGAACCTATCATCGATCATGTCAACTCTACTGTGTGACCACTTTTTACTGATAAAGCATGAGGTAAAACGCTATAAATCAGCTTCAAGATTTCAACAACGGCATAAGGGCGCAAATCTTTTGCAGTGAAACTCGGAGTTGACCTGGAAATTCTCTTTGCCATTTGCTTGAGGGTTTTCTGTTTGGCAGGAGAAAGCAGGAGACCGTTTTTCCTCCAAGTCCCGATGGATGCGCTTTGAGATCTTGCACGTTTCTCGTGTTTCCAAAAATATTTTTATCTCGGTAGAACAGCGCTCGGGCCTGACATGCATCGTGCATCTTATCCAGTTCTTTTTTTTTTTTTTTCACCTCCATCTAATTCATAAAATGTGCAACGGGCCCACACAGTTGCTCTAAATGCAGAGCACTTCATACACCTACGGCTTTATCTTTCACCACCACACTGGGGTAGATGTCCTTTTCTGTACTTTTAATTATGCCTTGCTTTATTCGAATTGTATTTCTATTTGAATTGTTTTTAGTTGCAGAGATCTGCGCATCAATGCAAAGTCATTTTTGAAGAAGGACTTGAGATGGATCTAACAATGGTTCTGGTTTCTGAGCTCTGGCAGTTGAACGTTTTTAACCATGTGGCGATGGTTTTTTATTTATTTATTAAATTAAAAAAGAAAATTCCGTATACCCGTTATTGGTCATTTTAGAGTCGCTTTACTGTGAGCTCTTCTGCTCTGAATCTCGTTTCTCTGGAGTTGGGCTTAGAGGATTTAGGACGATTTCTTTCCCAAAGCTAATATAAAGAGCTGAAAACAGAACGAGCAAGCTGTCAGAGCCGGACGTGACTGTTTGTTGCGTAGCGAGTTGCATTAACCTTGACAGAGTTTCTCTGAATTTCATAAAGCTCTGTCCGATCTCATTTAGATCAGCACATTAGCGTATTAGTGAAAACGTGAGACTTTTTTTTTTCTGGCATGACGTGAGACGTTGCTTCGATGGAATTAGGAGTTTCAATTCCGTTTTATCTGCATTTCACTGTTAGTAAGACATAGCTGTACTGAATTCTGCGTTTTGCAGGAGAATGATTAGCACGGTCAGTATTTGGACAAATGAGTTCTGATGCTGAATATGGTTTTCTTTTCTTTTGGTTCTTTTTTTTTATTTATTTTTTTTATTGATGACTCGTTCATCCAGCGACAGCACAGAGGCAGAGAAATTCTCCACCGTGCGAGAGCTCAACACTCCGATCAATAGGCCACGCAAACTACATCAGAATTCCCATCTGGCTGCAGAGACGTGTTCGGCATCGTAAAACGCATGTATGTGTGAAATCCGAGCTGCGTTTCTGTTTGCTGCCTTTGTTGCCCATCACCATGTAACGCTGCACTTCGAACTACCAGTGTAGGTGTACATGATCAAATCTTTTTCTTTTTAAATCAGAAACGTTACATCGAATAGAGAAAAGAAAAGGACTTTAAGTACGGAGTAAAGTCTGTTCCTCCATTTGCTTGACAAAATTGTTCAGCATAGTTTATCAGGGTTTTCAGGTCAAAATAGGGAATTCATTGTATTGTCCGTTGTATTTTAGTTTGGAATATATTAAAAAGCTTAAAGAAAAATCACAACGGTAAAGAAAACCTTGACAAATAAATGAAATGATGAAATGATATTCTATATCAGAAGTGCATGTACTGCAAGTGGCATGACTGCCTTTATTACTAGTAGGCCAGTAATTTAAAAAAGTAGTCGACTAGTTGTCTTTTTCACAGTTAAAGCAAAAATAGATTCGGGATTTTATGTTTTTAAGCTGTTTTTAGTGCACTCAAATACAGATAAGCAATAGCAACGCATCTGTCAAACTGCACCTGAGTTAAAAGCCATACACAGGTTCCAAGCTTCAGAACAACACTGTTAACAATGAAAATATGAAATCAGATCCATAAATCAGCAAAATAACACACTTTTTTTTTTCTTTTTTTTTTTTTTGCATGAAGTTTTTGCAGTCATGTAGCCGACTCATGTCCGTCAGCAGAGCCCTCATGTCCTTATAGCTGAAAGAGCTGCTTTGCTTGGGTGGAGAATGCTACCGCAGCAGTGTCTCGGCAACTTTTTCCACCTTTCAAACCACGAAAATGGTAAACTTCCATTAAAGAAAATATTTTAAATAAATAAAAGACTTTTTTCAGTGTAGTCTTTCACAATGTAGACTTTGCATCTTACATTTTTCCTGACTAATGTGGTGATTAAAGTTTATTTAACTTCCTTCGTAAACATTCGCCTCTCTTGTCTTTTTTTTCCCCCCATTGCCTTGACGAGTGAATGTTGATGCAGTGCCTAATATGTACTAAGAATAATGAGTTTAATCCATTTCACCAATATTTTGTTTTCGGATTTGGTAATAGGTATTTGACTCAATATTTGGTTTACTTCTCTATTACTAACAAGCAAGCCAAAGGCATCAATGGCCAGGATCTTAATGAATAATGCTGAATTTACTGTTAGAGAAATATATGATATATAATGGGGTTAATTGTGCACATAATTTTATGTGGCTGCGAGGTTCTTTATTGAAATCATGATTCGTAATGTGTGTGCAGGACCTTGGCTAGTTTAATTCACACTTTTGATTCGTTAATTAATAAATTAGTAATAATGTTCTGACCAAACCCTTTTCCACATCTACTACATTTACAGCTCACTTTAAGTAAGTGTGGTTCATAATTTTATCCATATAAAAGTCAGTGTTTGTGTTCTAACAACCCGTTTTGATATTATTTGCATGTGTGATAACGCTTGGGTCACGGAGGAGAAAGCTGAACGGCGCCGACTGTGTTAAATCTCAGCATGTACATCGAATTTCATTCACATGCCAAAACTTAAGTCATAATTTATTCATTAGGTCGGGATGTAGTACTCGCTATACTCTCATTTGCAATACTATAACCAGTGTGAATGCCACCGAGCAAGAAAGGAATATAAAGCAAGGAATATTCCTCTTCAATTCCTCTGTTAACACTGTTGCCTTTTACGAGCAGAAATATAAAGAATCTCCGTGGCGCCCGTACGCTGGCAGGTGATTTTGTTTGTCATCACTCTTCCCTGCCCTTCAGCCGCCTCCGCCTCCTCAGTGTAGTAGAATAGCTATCCCCTCATTGTGTCATGTTGAGGCGATGACAGCACGGGACACGGGATGTCGGCGCAGGTCAGAACACGCCGAGCATCGAAGACTTGCTCATTCGTGCATCATCTGATGCTCTTTTTTCCCCCCTGCACACGCGCTTTCACACCAGACGGAAGAATCCGTGCTTCTGATCTCAGTGATGGCCTGTTTAATCCTGTGTTGAGTGTGTGGGTCTATTGATATACATGGAGATCTATCCATCCGTCCATTATCTATAGCGCTTTATCCATCTGGGTCGCGGGGAAGCTGGAGCCAATCCCAGCATCTTGGGGCGAGAGGCG
>JAQQZR010000020.1:11639964-11665954 GCA_030068235.1 Notoglanidium macrostoma | reverse complement strand
TGCACATCACCTAATATGCTTAATTGGTAGTGGGCTTTCGAGCCTATACAGCTTGGAGTAAGACAACATGCATGAAGGGGATGATGTGGCCAAAATACTCATTTGCCTAATAATTCTGCACTCCCTGTATATAGCAGAAAATGTCAAAATTTGACCAGGTGAAAACTTTTCAAAATGACATGTTTCCTTATCGTGTTGGCTAAATGATCTCTGAATGGGTTAGGATGGGGTCATTTTCTTATTAATTATTACCAAAAAATGAATAAAGCAATAAAGCATGTGTAAGTAGTTAAGAGTTTACAACATTGGTGACAATACAGTATTTCTGTGTCATTTTATTGAGTGTACACACATGGAGACACCCACATATCCATCACTTGTCCTAACCCAAACCCTGTATACTGAACACATTATATATAGCGAAAAGGAAGCAATTTGTGATTCAGAGAAAACGATGGCAGATTGTTGTGTGGAAAATAGTTTGCATAAAATCTAAAACATTAAAGTTTTGATGTTGCTTCCTGATATTATTTCCTTAAGAAATGCCAGATGATAATGAACTTTTAGGATTTATAATATAAAATGAATGAATAGTGCAGCACTACTTCTAAAGTCTGCTCTTCCTCTGGCACTACTACAGCGCATTATAGCCTAATAATGCATTCAAAGCACACGGTCTTCTAATTAATCGCAATTGATATGTGAAGGAATTAATATGAACAGACATTTCATACAGATCTACACTTTTTCCATGGGATTTTTCATTCCTTTACCGTGTCAAATGCGATGAAGCACATTCATCAAGGTCTCCCTCCTATGCACACACCTACTTGACAAAAGCAATACTTTTGCAACAGTGTCATTTGAATAAATAAACCAGCACATACACAGCCCACTACGTCACAACTCACGAGTTTGTAAGTCATGTGAACACGTGAGATCCGTAAGTACAACAGCTACACGCATTAAAACAATTCCTGTTCATTTACTCGCGCATTTAACAGGTAGTATCGCTTGTAAGCCGCAAAGTCTGATCGTATTGAATGCTCTAATTATTGCCTTCTGGGATTTACTAATGGCAAAGCCCTGAAATAGGGGATCATAATTAAAATTGACTTGTTATGCATTTCTATCCCACCCACACATAAAACTTTATCATATCCCTGTGGTCTATGATACCCAGCATTAGCATGTAGAACAGTATGACAAGAGCAAATAGATATTGCTGCTTCAACCGGCATCACTCGGGGCATTCTTTCCCCCCAATCCCTGAAGGATGACTTCATACATTATTGAAGCAGTGTGGCCCAGACAGCGGAGTAAGACAGAGGTCTCCCTGATCACATTGTGCGTGTTATCACATCTTTTTGTCATTGTGTTGAATAAACAGTGTTGCAGGGAGGATGCAAACAAAAGAATTTACACTTTAGAAAAAAACATTTTCAGCTAGTCATGCACTTGATTACTATAGGGAGCAGGAACAAGGGAAATATTCCAGTTTGTCTAGAGCGAGTCAACTGAAACTAAGCAAAAAACAGACAGACAACTGGTGTGTAAAAGATAATTTGTAGTTTTAAACTGATGTGTAAAGAGTCTAGCAAGCTGATTTGTATCATCATCATTTGTTAATTCACAGTTCCCCAGATTCTGAACAAAATTGATCAGAGGCCACTAAATCAAATCATATCGAATCCTTTCAGTTGCATCATCTAAAAGTTACCTTATGAATCAAGGCTGAGGTATCTCCTCCATCTTCAGTACTAGTAATTTGTTGAGCTATGATTAATGGCAAAACCACACCGGGATGGCTATAAATGGCAATAACTGCTTGTCCAGTACAGTATATTTATTAGTATTTATTATTAAGCTTCCAGTGTCTGTACAAGAACATAGCAACAAGCCATGTTTGTTTCTATAGTAACAGGTTCCATGCGACATGGAAGTGTAGTTAATAAAAAAGACAGAATACAAACCAGATTCCTTCCGTGCTAGTTTGATGAGCTGTGATTAATGGTGATACTGTAGTCAAGAGATCATCTATCGCTATTCAGGTCTTCTCTTTTACTCTGAATTCAAAAGCGATGAACCCAAAGTTGTTGCTAGAGCTGCTAAGGTTGTCTCCGTTATCTCTTTCTGTAGCCATTAAGTCACTGCTCATAAAGATTCTTGGGTCCTGATGCAGTCTACCATCTCAGCACCACTTTAGCAACAAGGTTATTTCTCTACAGCAGACAAGCCACACTCTTAGAAAGGACATTTAACTTCATATCTTACTGTGTATAGTGTGTTATTTTGTATACTGTATGGCCAGAAATAGGTGGTCATCTGACCATTACCCCCATATTTGCCCATGGGCATTAACACAATAACAATAAAGATTTTGTCCTCTCTTTGCTGTTATAACAAGCACCACTCCTCTGTGAAGGCTTTTCATTAGATTTTGGTTTGTGGGGTTGAGGTCAGGGCTCTGTGCAGGCCACTCCAGTTCATACAAAACACCAGCCTTGGTAAACCATGTCTTCATGGAGCTCACTTTGTGCACAGGGGCATTGTCATGCTGGAACAGGTTTGAGCCTCTTGTTCCAGTCAATGAAAATGTTAATGCTACATACATACTAAGACATTGTATACAATTGTGTGCTTACAAATTTGTGACAATTTGCAGAAGGACCACATATGGGTGTGATAGTCAAGTGTCTACATACTGGCGTGCAAGTATTAGTGCTACAGCCTCTTATTAAGTAGCTTCACATCTCCAGAGTCTCTGGGTCATTTCTGTGATCTGATTACTGTCTGTGTCTGCATGGGTATCCTCGGTGTTCTCAGGTTTCCTTCTATCATATTGCTATCTGGACAGTCCATGCCCAGTGTCCCTGGGATGGGCGCCAGATTCACCACAATCAGGGTGAACCCCAGAAAGAAGATGAAAGAATAAATTGACCATATTAAAGCCAGCCACAAACCATATTCAAACCATATTATGATTTTTTTTTTAAATAGACATCTCAACCCTAGTGAGCGACTGCTCAGTAGAAATAATTGGTTCTGATTCTGAACTATTTTGCCTTCCTATTGTGCTCCAGTGGCTGACAGGACAGCATTCGCATCAAGTCCAAGCACTCACTACTACAGTCTTGTCAGGCCTCTCATTTCATTCTTGTGTGCTGTCTGTGTGTTGGCAGCCCTTTTCTTTTCTAGCCACTGCTCTTCTTTTGTTTCCCCTCCTCATTCACTGTCTCCCTAGAGGCCAGACTAGCAGAGTTAGAAATGTCCCCGGAAGGATGAGACAACCGATCAAATTTGACCTTTCGAATCAGAGCTTCACACTGAAAGGCCATTGATTTCAGAAACCTTTCACTTCCTGCTTAGATGGAAGGTTTTCAAATCTCTTTCTCTCCATCTCTTCTTCCTTTTACTTTCTACTTTCTAAAGGTTGTTTAATACTCTATTCCAAAATATTAGAAACGTGTCGTCTTCTCTCTCTCTCTTTAACACCTTCACACCGATTGGACAGTTTAGCTTTAGGGTGTACGAACGATCCTGTTTTTGAGTGCGCAATTTGTACCCAGAATGCCAGAAAACTTTCTCTTCTCCATTAAAATGTGCCACCACAGACGGCAAAATTCAGACTTTTACTTTCTGGTTGAAAAACAGTGCAAACAGACGTTTCTAAAAGCTTCCTATAACTGAAAGATTTCGCACTTTCAGAGATTTGTCTCGGGTAGTTCTCAAAAAGTACTTCTGAAAAAGCATAAACCAATTTTTTATATTTCCTTACCATGCCAGCTATATCTTTCTCCCTCTTTTAGTTTTGCTTCCTCTCTCTCTCTCGCTTTTTTTTTTTTTTTTTTTAAAACAGTGCACTGAAATAAAACTGAAATAAATGCAGTTATCCTGCAGAGCAGTTGCATTCTTGCTTCAAGGAACACCCAGTTTTTGTTCGTCCCATCATAGTTGCTTTAAGTTCCCTTTCTCCTGAGAGTTGGCAGTCATGTGAACTTTCTTTCCAGGCCAGGATTAGCACAAAAAATGTTTTCTCAACAAATCAAGCATCTGGTCTAAGAAGATAACGTTTCACTTGATTTCTTTTGGTCATTATTCCATTTTCTTGAACCAGCCTCCACCAGGGCAATCAGTTCCCCTGCACTATCATAGCAGCACATCAGCTAAGCCTCAGAGGGAACAGCCCAGTCAGCGATAGAGAGCGCATTCGCTTCGAGCAGTGCGAGTCCCTCTCCAGATTGGAATTGAAGAAGCTGGAGCACTGATGAATGGAAGCTCACGTCAGGACTATCTGAACTATTTTTAGCTTGAAGCAAAGTCAATGGTATGAAGCAGTTTTGTGCTGCTCGGGTTCTCACTGGGATTGAGCCCTCAATGAAATTGAGGTAGTGAATCACTGTGGGCCAAATCTCCTCAAATCTTCTCTCGATTCTCTCAAACCCATCACCTGTACAACCTGTACTTGTGCTCGGAGCTTTCTATTAGTACACAACTCTACAATCCAGGCAAATCGCTCTCCAAAGTAGATGTTCAAAAACTTTCCAAAAGAGATGTCAAGTTGGTGAGATTTATCTCTAGGAAGTAAATAAACACAAATAAGAAGATTTATATGTTCACTCCAGTTAGAATAAGAGATCTCAATTGTGCTAGCGGATCCTTATCAACTGATCACCAAAAGCCCTTTGCTTAATCCACACCATATCATTAATATCCGTCATCTTCACAGTTGGACCAAATACACGGGTCCACGCTCAGGACCGATTCAGAGCTTGTTTGAGGACAGGGCTCATAAGTTCATATCGAAGGATTCCTTTCTGAAACGTGGCTCGATTACACACTTGCATACATCGCTTTTGTGTGTACAGGTTCTTAAAATCGTAGTTGCCATTTTTTTTTATTATTATTATTTTCCAGTGAAGCAGTGAAGGTCATGTGTGTGATGTTCTCAAATACCTGCAAACGAGGAGCCGATCTCGTATAAAAATATTCTTGGCTATACAGGCCGACATGATAAATGCATTTTTGTGATTCTGTCAGTGCAAATGCTTGAACCACAACGGAGATGATAATTACAGCGCTCCATTCCTGTGGAAGTCTGGTTTTATACATCAGTAAGCATTACAGCTCTTTCCCCAGCATCACAAAAGGAAAAACAATAAGTGACACAAGACTTTGCACCAGGCGTGTTAGTCGGCATGCCATGCTGAGCATGGATAGCTTCCACCTCGGATGATGACTGTGCTGTGGTTCGGTTGAAGCAAACAACAGACCACCGTTTTCAGTGGTGGAGGACTAGGGATTGGATTCCTGGATCCGTCTCAATGCAGTGTTTGCAGGCTTAAATGCAGTGTTTGCATTGCATTAATCATTCCAGTCTCAGGGCTCAAATATTCTGTGGTCTTGAAAAAAAAAACCCAACCTGTAAAAACAGCCTTAAAGTCTTTAGTTGGCAGCCATTTTGTATGCTTGATGTTTTGTTTGTGCAATCGTGTTTGCAGCTCTTAACAGTAAACTGGAAGTAATTTGACATCATTAAAACAGTTATAACCATCAACGAGCAGATTTCATAACCATGTTTATAACCATTTTCCTGTTGCTCAGCAGAAAAATCTGACATTTTTCAGCACAACATTCAAGAGATGGAAGGGAAAAAAACGTACTTCTACGGACGATCTTCTCAGAATCAGGAACACGCATGGTTGTGGAAACTCGGCTCAAACCTGAGAAAAATGTGGCCCATAACAAATGTCAAGTACGCTAACTTTCTTTCTACAAGTAACAGTCACTTAGCGGTTAAACATATCATTCGAAAAATAGAGACGTTGGCCAGGCTCAAATATCTTTTACAATGTGAGGGGAAATATCATACTTTGTATCCAAAATGTTGGTCAGAAAACACAATGTCCGGTATTGGAAACTTTGTTAGAAAAGTAGGATGATCGTCCGTATTAATGCACTCTACTAGCTTGCTAGCTAGCTTGGTGAACATTATCACATTGCTAGCTACCACTCTGTTAGGTTTCTTTAGGTTAGGCACATTGATTGAGCTTTTACTTTCCTGGTGGGCTGGCTAATAAATGTGTGATTTGTCCACCATATCACTCATATCATGGACAATTGGTAGGAATATAGCTTTGTCAACTTGTGCAATGCGCAGCACTTGGTGTTTACCCCTGTAGACGTAGAGAGCATTATCCTTGTATTGATTTCCTTGTGTGCACAGCTTTTCTCTCTTATAAGCTGCCAGACGTTTTACTTGCCTACTGAGTCATAAAGCATATTATGATCATAAATCTCTAAGCTGGTCTTTTTTATACAGTAACACAGATGTGTATTTAAAAAAAATTTTTTTTTTAAGCATCTGTACCATTTTCTCACAGTATATTTTGCAGCGCCACGTCACTTTTTTTCCAGGTTGTTGAGCATCCTGACGATAAGGTGCAACACACAAATGTGCCGAGCATCGACTGTCCAAATGAAGATCCATTGTTCCCTAGAGTGAGGATGAGAGTGATGTGAAGTGCTCTGGGCCACATTACTGACCCGTAATACGGCTTTGATCCATGACCTCACTCATGGAATTATGTGCGTGCCGCTCTGGAAGCAGGAGCAATAGCATTATCTCTTTTCCGTAATCATTCTCTCTTCTCCTCGATTCTCTCCGAGCACCACTGAGCAGATTTGGCCCGTCTGGAGGACAATGTGATTTCAATTACACTGGACACCTGAGTAGAGATTGGGTTTTATTTTGTGCTTAATGTCTGCTTAGCCTCTCTTATTGAGCAAGGTCACGAGAGGTTTATTTTCTTACTTCTGTTGCATCATGAGCATGAGAGAGATTGATTTATTTATTTATTTATTTATATAATTTTTTTGCACTATTAAAGCACATTTTCCTCCCCGAAGCCCTGAGCCTCAGAGGTATTTCAGGCCAAGGTTGATAACACCCTGAGTAGGTTGCGAAAAGGCTTAGTCATTCTCTCCTTGTGATTTCAAAGCTTTGTCCTCTCACATTGTTATAGGAGCCTGAACTCATTCGAACACTACCTCATTCATATTCATGTCAAACGTCCAAGCCAGAGAGAAATATCGAGAGGCGAACCTCATTTTTAGTGCATTGTTAATTAGAATAAATAATGTCGCTCGTGATCACAGCAGTTATGAATATCAGTGCTACTCTTCCAGCTCACTCACTGTATTCTCTAAATTCTCTTTATAACGTTCACACAGAGTTCGTTTGAACCAAGATATTCTGCAGCTCGTGTTACGTTTAGATTACAGCTCTATACTACAGAACAGCGCTTGAACATGTTATTTTATGACAGAAATATCATTTCATAATACTTTGAAGACATTTCCACGAATGACATATAGCTTTGCTGACAAACTAGTATTAGGTTCAATAATAATTCAATGAAATATTTCACACTGGAAAGCAGGAACATGGAAAATTCCATAGAATGTGTCATTTTACTATTGTAAAGATCACTACTAGATTTTACATCAAATAAGCTTCTTCCATTCAGGGTTCGTAACTGATCGTCATGTCTCAGAAAAGTGTACTGGAAGTTATCGCAATATCAATATTAAAAAAAAATAAATCCCCGTGCTTAAGCAGCGCAGTGAAGCATCATTGGAGTAAAATGAGACTCTACTTAACGACATACTGATCAGATATGGATTATCAGTATTACAGGTGATGGCTTGGAATCATGATCAGTATTTGACAATTTGAAATCATGTACGATTGTCTAACGATTGTTAATTGGTACGATAACAAAGATACTGTTACTATCCAGAGGTGCCACCATCTACACATTCGTGGTGGCGTTTATTAAATTTGACCCCATGCCATGGTGATAATGCCGACATCTTAAAATGACTCTTTTCTGCCAAACATGAATAAGTTTCTTATTCGAAAAGCCGGTTCACTGAAGGGGAAAGGACGTAGCATGTGAAAGGTGGGACTTGTTCCTAGCGGCTACCTTCTCTTCGCCATGATTTTATCAAGGTGAACTTTGACCTGTGAATTCCTGAACTTTGGTTTTGCGACCCAAGAGGGTGGGTCTGTGCTCTCCGGTCGCCAAAATGTGCAGAGTAGAATGTAGTGATGGGAATTTCAGCGAGTCAGATCATTTGGCTCAGGACCCTTTCACCAGCTCATTGCTATTTTGTTGTAAGCCTGACAAGGTTTCTGATATTTTTGAATAAATAGGGATACGTTTCAACAATACATCTAAAAAGAAAACACGGCCAAAGAGGGCACCGACGCACTGTTTGGACAGTCGGAACACAGAAAGGTTTATAATCAAGAGCTTACTGAAGAACAATGAAATGATGCTAGCGAAGGTTTCCGAGAGAAAACAAAACTAGCAAAAAAATAAAGAGGAGCAACGCCTCATATGCGACCCGGCTCGTTCACAAACGGCACATCGCTAGTAGGTTTAGCTATTTATTATTTATGCTCTTATCATGGATTCTGCCTGCTAGGATTCCCCTGTTCTGTACTATCAGATCAGTATCAACCAGTACCTAGTATTGACCAGTATATTGTATCTAAAATGGAAAACGTGATATTTGTACAAACACGTGTTTCTAAGCATTTGGTAAGAGATCACCTTGATTATGAGCAGGCATGGAAATCACTGAACAAATGTAATATTTACCCTGTCCATTGTGTTTAAAAGGAACAGACCATGCCGTCAATTAGCGGCAGTACGAGGAGTGATCTGAAAACTGTAAGAAACCAGAGAAGCAGAGTCGGAAGGGAAAGGGCAAAGGGGTGGTCGGTGCAAGAAATTCAAGGGAAATGAAGGGAGACATGGAATATATATGGCTAGAACAAATAGGAGTTTTATTCTTTTGAAACGTGTTCTCGAAGCAGAAAAAGCATCACGGAATGATCGGAGATGGAGATTCCGGTTTTATAAAGGCATTATTTATCAAAACAGGCATTCGGCGGAATAAATTGGTTTGGACGGATGGATAGAAGTCCTCCAGAACCACAGTTCATTATTGTATTCATAAAGCTTGATTCCATATGTAATTTTAATAGCTTTATTCTTAGTTCATGCTTGGCTTGAGGGTGTAGGACCAGGCTGCCAGTGCTGTGTAGGGTCGACGTGCTCAGCCTGCAGTTCGCTCACAGCGGGCCATTTCTCCACATCAAGAGCTATTTTTGGAATTCAAGAACTTTTTTCTTTTTTTTTTTCCTTTCTTTTTTTTGCCAACCCAAGAACTTTGTACTCAAGACTGACATGGCTTTTTCAGCCAGTGGGTCTTCATCTCCTGTGCAATTTCTATGCCAGAGATGATGCCCTTCGTTGGTGTGGGGAAATATTGGGATGGAGCTTGCAGAAATGTTGGTCGATAGTCAAACACAAGCTCAGAATGAATGAAGGGACGGGTTATTCTGAGATTGTGTGAGTGAGGAAGTGATGAATATCCTGGAATTCAGCAAAAATGCAAAACACACCAGACCTACCGTCTGTCTCGGTGCAGGTGCAGTCAATCTTCATAATTCTACATAAGCCATTTCACCTTTTCTGCTCTAGCATTTCCCTATACAATCTCCTCTAACATTTGCATCAGTGTGTCTCTTTTTTTTTTTTTCTCCAGTATTGATATAAATATTATACTCCTTATGCCTAATTTGTGCAGTGATGGGGAAAACAGAGCAATGAACGTGCTCAGGAACTCTTTAGCTTGCATTCTGGGTAGTTTCTGAACTCTGTAGTTTTTCAGAAAGTTTCTCAGCCACAAGGGAAAAGAGTCTTTTGAGGCAGGCCTGCCAGATAAAAGCACATCTCAGCCCGTCTACCCCTGTCTCGTGGCCGTGCCCAAGAGAGACTCTTACTCATTTTGAAATGTTCAAAGAACTGCTCAGTTGTAACCAACAGTCTCTGATCTCCTTCTAGCGTCATGGAGCTCTGGGTTAAATACTGACCTAGACAATCGTTTAGGAAAGACACTACACTCAAAATGGTCGGCCTACTAGCACATAATTTTACTTTTAGCAGATAAGTTTCCTGAACGTACAGAGTTCCCAGTTACACCATTCCGAGTTCGAGTAAAGTAACATTTCAGATGTTGGAAGTATGTTGATGGACGGAAGTGCTTAGAGTAAAATGCACAAATACAAAGAGCAAAAGCAAGTTATTTGTCTTTATGCTGGATTTCTTCTAGGATTTTATTCACATCTATAACTCTTATCCATTATACAGTATGTGTCGACATTTACATAATTCAGTTAAATTAGCGGTGGGAAATATGATGTCGTTGATGATGCTGGGAAAATTTTTTAAAGATGAAATGATTTTGCCATATCACAAGGTTGTAATGACTGTTCACTCTAAGCTGTATGCATGCATGGTCGAACACTTCTGATGATGCTCCCATGCAGAAAAAAAAAATCAATGCCAACCACAGACACAAAAATGTTTGGTGGTCAATGAATCTTTTTCGCACTTCTGTACAGGGCTGAAACGATTCATCGAGTAACTTGATTTACTCAGTTTAAAAGAATCCTCAAGGCAAATTCTATAAAGGGCTCCCTGTGTTTCGCACAGATGATCATTACTACAGCGCACTCATGCAGTGGACACAGGATGTGATAAGTGATAAGATGGTGCAGACTGCCGAAGAAGAGAGATAATAGCGAGGGGAAAGGGGATGACGCAGGCCAGAGAAAACAGCAGAAGGTGTCGAGATTTTGGTGTCGAAAAAATTCTGTACAACTTTGTCAATGAGCCACTACACAGTGAAGTCAAGGCATTAATAAAACAACAGTGTTTTTGTTCATAATAAAATGTTTGGGGTTTTTTTCTTCTTTTTTTTTTTTTTGATAAGATTACTAATTGATGAAACAGAATGCAATATCACACCTGAAATACACCACATGGTAACCGGTTCATGAGATACAATTTGACGTAATATCTTGCAATCCAAATAATCAAAACTGATTGTTCTAGAAAGGAAACCTATGAGTTGTTCATTTTCAGAGAGATGTTTTATTTTCTGTTTTTGCAATTGCGCTTCAAAATGCAAAAGTGTCTCATTGAACGATTGATAAAATAATCGTTAGCAGCAGCCCTACTTCCGTATTACAAATGCACAAGTCTGAGAAGTACAGTTTCAGAGCTTCCAGCGAGATGGTGATCGACAGCAGCAAATACAGCCTGCAAACTCTGCAGCGTCCCTAAATGCACAAACAATTCAAGTAAACATCCGTACTTGAGCTTTCAGTCATGTCCCGCTGACGAGGTTGTGAGAAGGAAATGGCTCTGTGCTATTTAGAAGTTAGACTCACAATATGACATTCCAGCACGAAGTACTTCCCACAAGAAGCCTTGCCGGAAATGTATGAATAATGCTGTGCTAATTTAACCGCTCCATTAGCTTCAATAGAGCACTATGCGCCGACTACCGACTTGTGGTCCAGTGGAACGAAGCAGCCATATTTAAGCCTGACCATGCACTACACTGACTGACTGGAAGCTGTGCATTGCTTGCCTACCAACAAGCTATTTCCCTGTAGACCGCAGGAGGGGGAAACGGGGAATTCCAATGGGATTAGGGCAGTATCTCTCATCGTGTGATTTTAATGTGGAGAAACAGACCTGCATGGCAACAGAGCATGTGGCAAAGCTGTGGTGCTAAATTATATGAATCAACTACCTTGCTTTGTCCATTGGCTTCATATTGCCATTGATATGTTCTCACAATGTAATCTAAAATATGACTTCAACCAGCTAGCTAATTATATGAACCAGTCGTCGTTGTTATTCATGAGACGTGGGCATAGATGAGGTTAGTGAGCATGCGTGACGGGATTGAAATAAAGAGAGCTCCAGATGGAGTCTGCATATGTATTTTAGGAGCTTGTTTGTGTCACAGACTCCTGACATTTGGTGTATATCGAGTAGATGATTGCGCAAATTTTATTTACCATCCCTGGATAATCAAACACGGTGCGTTTGTGGGTTTCTCGCATGGGTGCGTTTGGTGGCAGTTGCACAGCTGCAGTCCACATCCCTGTCCTAGATCAGCTCTCGCACACAATTTCACAGCCGAATGGCCAGGGACAAATGATAAAGCTTCTCATCCATCATGTCTGCGCTGTCTGAGATCAGATGTGTATGTGTGTGCTGTTTGTTTGTGAGTGTCTTTCGGTCACTATTTTGAGTCTGCAAACTTGTGCAACGCAGGAACAGGTCCACATGACCTTACGCTGACTCAGAGACAAGATGGATGGATGAGTTGATGGGGGGCTGCGCACATTCATTCTGACTTTCTTTTTTTTATATAGAAATGCACTGTGTGTGGGAAAAGCTCTTGACTGAAGTTTTGAAATGAAAACACAGGGCACGGATACATCAAACCCCTGCAGACCTGCAGGTTGTTTTGAGGTTGGAAGAGAAGATTGGAACTTGGCGAGTGCTATGAGTGTGATGACGTGATGAAGGTTATGCTTTATTTCTGCCCAGTGCACACAACATGGATCCATGTGAGAGCTTGGGGCTGATGAGTCATGTGTCCTGATTCTCCACTGCAGTGCACTTCCCCTCAGTGGAAAGCTTTTACTGGCGCTCTCACTCACACAGACACTAAAAAAAAAACATTGTCTTTTTTTTTTTTTTTTTTTATATTTACATGGATTTTTTCACTTAAACCTCATATACTTACATCATCATCTGTTCCTGTCAACTATGTACCTTGTCAAATGTGCAAACTGAAAAACTAATTTTGTGTGAGAAACAATTTAAACATGAACTGGATTTTCCAAAATCTGTTCCAATTGAAGCACCGTTTATGGAGGTAACTTGTTTATTTAGTTACTTACTTGGACCCATCGTCCCTGCTGGGACATAGGCCACTGACGAAGGTCCTCCACTGATCCCTGTCTGGTGCTAGACTCGCTAGCTGACTCCAGGTGTAACCCGTCTCCTTGGTGTCTGCCTGTGGATCTCCACGCCAGGTGTTTCTTGGCCTGCCACTCCCGTAGAGTATTCCATTTGAGCATGTCTGGTGACGCTCGACGCTGGTTAACGGAGCATATGCGCAATCCATCCCCACCGCTTAACAAACTTTTTTCCACAACATTAATTGCAAGCAGAAGAGGAACCCAGGGGGGTAAGGCCTACTTTTCAGACACTTGGAGAACATCTGAAACTCTTCCCACTGTGCCACCATGCTGCCTGTATTGTATTATTTATTAATAATAAAGAACTGAAGTGAACGCCCAAGATTAAAACTCCGAACAACTAGTCCATTTATACCTGCGGTAAACTGCTAAATCGTCAATTATAATGGAATAAAAATAAAGATCAATAAGGAATAATGAGAAATAACACGGCCCCGGCACGGCCAATTGAAGTCCCGCAGATGGCATTCTTGGGGTTCAGATGCTATTTGCCAAACTATACGATGAACGCTTTTTCTGTTCTACCACTTAGGAGCTATACCTTTGCTATGTTTCGGAAGTGAAGAAGCTATTATGGTTTTTTTTGGAAATGCTACTTGAATTCCATCCACCATTTTCTTTAATGTACATTCTCCTGATTCAGGCTCCTCACATACACACACCCTCCCACATGTGCACCCCGGCCATTCGTATTAGCCAAAATAAAAGGCCACACACTTTTGATTGTGACCACTCCTAATAGCGCCTACAGACTGTGAGATTTCAGCAATCGTGTAAGTTTATTACAAGCCACACTGTGCGACATGGATCTAATAAACTTGGGTACGACATCAAGTTTGATATATGTAGACTGAATATAACACCTACTGAATCATAGGCTACGGCAGTATACAAGAATAAAACGTCATCAGTATGCGTCAGCTCTCTGTGCTGCTATTATGGTAAACAGTGAAGCGAAGCAAGAATCGAGAGCATTTGTTTTTGGCGCCGGTGTCGCTTTGATCAGTGCGTCGTTTCATACTGCATTCCTATTGGTTGGTTAGTAGACATAGGTTGTTTCAGCCTTCACATTGTGAGATGGTCATCCTAAATTTCTGTTATCTTTGTTTGCAAGAACGTGACCACACCCATATTTGAACCTCACTGACAGTGTGGCATAGAATCACCGTTTTGGATATCACATCATTTCTTCCATGCTGGTCATCCTTTATCCCGAAATGATACAGTGTATACTCACCATAATAAAGCTTCTGAGACATTTAGACAACAGAAAAATGTGTGAACTGACATTTGGAAAATTAAATGATGCAGATCAGCTTTCACTCCAATATTTGTAAAAAGCAAGCTCGTGTTGGTGAAGTTTACTTCACTTCAGCTGTAAGTTTTAGAGACGTCTTCACAAACTTACTTAATCAACATGTGAGTTAATGGTTGCACGGAGACTAATATGAGCCTAATCAACTGATTTCTGCAAGTGTTTAATTATAGGCTCCTGGAATGCTCAAACTCAATTAGAGCTCGCTGTGGGAGTTAAAAACAGTAACAGTAAATTGCAGTAGAAAGGAAATCCAGGCGGTACCTTTTTTTCTCCACAGACAGCTGGTGATGGTTGCCACAGTAACTTGTTTCTCTTCACTGTGAGGGTCAGAACCGGCAATCAGGAAGGCAGCAAACTGCTCAATTTCTCTGATTTTGCATGCTGTCATTTGCAATTACAGTCCACCCTCACAGACAAAACTATACTGTATAGAATATACAGCACATGACCTGAATCACATTGATCACATCCAGCTGGTGATCTGTACCGCAAAAAGAAGTTTTGGAAAGAATACTCTTTAGATAAACGACATGATTATAGGTTTCGTTTTCAACTTCAGTAACAGATTTATTCTTGTCATGGTTGTGATGGTCATACCTATTAAACCTATCACAGGAATACTGGGCATAATGCAGGAACACGCTCAGGATCATACCATTGTACCATTAAATCTGTGAGGCACCAAAACCTTTTTAGTTTCTTAAACATAACTTGAAACCAAATGGACATTTTTATTATGCTTTTACATTGGCTAATCTCCTTGGTCAGTTTTATATGCGCTGACCACTTAAAAGACAAAATACTTCTTTGTCCATAATCTTCCAAATATTTCCTGCCAATAAACCCAGCTCGTTTTTTTTCTTGCATCATGATAGAATTGGGGGGGTGGGACAAAAAATGTCATGTTGACCTTACACTCCTTAATGAGATGCTCGAGATGTTGAGAACACTTGAGTCACCCTTCCATTACCAGCTGGACATACAGGCTCAAATATATACAGTATATGGCCAAAAGTGTCTGGATACCTGCCCCTCACACCCATATGTCCTTGTTGAACATCCCATTCCAGATTTTTTCCTCCTTTTCTGTTGTAATGTACTCCATTCTTCTGGGAAGGCTTTCCACTCGATTTTGGAGTGTGGCTGTGGGGATGTCGGGCGAGGAGGTCTGGGGTGCAGTCAGCATTCTAGTTCATCCCGAAGGTGTTCAATGGGGTTGGGTTCAGGGCTCTGGAGAGGCCGATCGAGTTCCTCCAATCCAACCTTGCCAACCATGTCTTCTTGGACCTTGATTTATCAGGTGTTCACAAACCTTTGGCTATATAGTGTATATCCGCCTCCGGCCTTGACCTCCTAAAGTGCTGGTGGTGTTTTGGATGGCAGATACTCCTCCACTGTCAACAGCAGGCTCGCTTTACCGTGTTTGTCTTGGAATGTCCGCTTTCCCAAGCCAATGAAATCACAAATTAATTCCTTTATCTCCATTTGATTGACAGGGGAGAGAGAGTATACCATCACTCCCATGGCCAGTGTTTTCTCGAATACCTAGCCACAGATACCTGTGGCATCCTTGCAATTCACGTTTGCAGTCTTTCGCGTAGAGGGGACAGTATTCTGTTGCGCCACATGGGAACTTGTCTTCAAAATATGGAAGAGGTTCAGGTTTGGGTTTTTTTCTTTTTTTAAGTATGTATATAATCCTATTTAGCATCTCAGTCATTCCTTCTGTGTGTATGATTTTCAAAAGCTGGACCAAAAGCTGCCCTGAAGCATGATCTGACCTCTTTCCCTAAACTAGGACGCATCACCGGGTTTCCTCAAAAGACTGATAGTTTGGCAACTTTGCCCATCTTTCCCTCTTTAATGAGAGTACATAGTGTTGGACACACAGCTTCTCGGTTGTGCCATCTCATTAGCTTTAAACAGTAGGGACAGCAACGCCAGCAGGACAGTGGACCAGTCTCTGATCTGTGCTACATGTCTGGCTCACGTTTCAGTCCTGCCGTTTAACCATCAAGCTTTCAAGTCCTTTAAAGCCAAAAGCAGACCTTCTCACTGACAGCCTGTAATCCAGAATTTATCAAACAAGTATCATCATGTAGTTACCATGGTGACGGAACAGGGTCACACAGTTTGTGCGTGTGATGTATGTAATGTGTTCACTACCACTGGGAAAAGCTGCCTTGACTCAGTGCAGTATCAGGGGAGAAGTTTGCACCATCGTGTGGGTTGTTGCCCACTAACAGTGGATCCATATTTGGTGTGCTGAGAGGTGGTCGGGTTTCTGTGAAGAGCTAAGCAGCATTACTATGGCATTTCCGAGTGGGATGAAAGCTTGAAACTTGAACCACATCAAAAGGAAGACACCGTTGCTCTCCACAGAGCTTCTTGGATGTCTGTCAGTGCTTGTTTTGTTTTGGACTCTGTAGGACTTTACACGTTCCTTGTTATGTTGGACCACCCAGCAGCATTCTTTCATCTGAATCAGGACTAAGCTACATGGCTATATATTGTACTAGAACCTTTCGTACTTGTGATTTTTCTATTGGCCACACATCCAGTACCAAAAGTTTCAGTTTCATGCTTCAACTTTGGCAGCAGTAGAAACTAAAGGTGTTTGGGGTGGGGCTAGCTGCAGTGTGGGCTGCTGAATGGTTATAAATATTGTGCCATATTCCATGCAATTCAGTGGAAATTTATGGTATTTAAAAATAGTATCTACACTCTCGGTGACACAGTGGAGCAGACTCTTCCTCACAGCGCCAAGGTTTAATCCTGAGCTCGGGGTTACTGTCAGAATCTACATGTTCTCCCCATGTCTGTGTGATTCCTCCGGGCTCTCCGGTTTCACCTCCCAGTAGGTGCATTGGCTATGCAAAATTTTCCCTATGTGTATGCTTGCATCCCGTACAGAGCGTATTCATACCTAGCTCCTAATGTTCCTGCGATTAGGCTCCAAATCCACTAGTGACTGATCAGGATAGAGCACATTCTCATGGAAAATGAAGTAATGCGTCAACACGAACAATTTTACAGAACAAAAACAAAGCACGAGGCTTAGTTTTCTGATCAACAGAGTACCCACTTCAAGTAGATTTTCACCAGCATCTTTATAATGGAGCTATATTTTGGAAAAAAAAAATCGATAAAAATGAAGTTTTAATTTCGTCATGGTGTTCCGTTTCGTCTAAAAACCCTTCCTAATCAACTCATTTTGTTGCAACTGGAGTTGCAACAAACCAACTGGCCAATTATGGTAACGGTAATCAAATGGCCAATTAGACAAAGGCCCAATGCAAGCACTCCTTCCATATCGACCTGGTGTCGCTGCGCACTCAGTCACGTTTAGTATAGACAGTGCATCTGTTCTTTCATGTTGGTGGAACATGAACAAGAACTAGTTCCTCTTTGGGCTGCTTCACAGATGTGCACAGAGACCATTATTTACACAAGCTATACCGGTTACATAATTTTCGCTGTTAACCAGTTTATAATAATGGTTCCATAACAATAAATTCATAATAAAGGGCTTCATTTTTTTTTTGTTGCTTAATTGCTTTATTCATAAACTTGGAGTAAATTAGAGTTTTCTACGCACTCCCAGATGAAAACGGTGACAGATTCACAGAGCTCGTTTTACCCCGAGCGAGATGGATTTGCTGTACGTGTGTGCTCAGAATAATTGATTCCTCAATCCCTGATTCAAGGCTACATAACGGTCTCAGACATTTGCGTGCAGGGGACATGACAAACAGGCAGAAAGGTCTGGTGTCACACCTGTGGCTCTACTCTGGGACTTGGCCTTTATGCTTGCTGAATAGCAGATTGTCCTGGGCCTCAGAAGGCGCTGCGGCAAATATGTGACCATCTCCTGCCTCGTTTGTCTTCACCTACGTGTCTTTCAGACATTTTCCATAAAAAGATCAGACGCAGTGCCGAGGTTGTTTTGTCAGCGCTGGACGTGACTTCAGCTGCTTGTGGCTACACTGTTTAAATGTCACGCCCTTTTTAACAAATTGTTTCAATATTGAATTGGATCTAGCATCGATTGAGCGTTACATAGAGGTGCATTCAGCCTCGCATGTCCTCCTGAAATCTGAATGGCAGATTAATTGTGAAAGGATGTTCTCCCGAGATTAGTTGCTAGGTGACGGCTCATCTCATCCTTCCTCCGAGGCTTTTTTTTTTTCCCTTTTTTTTTTTTCTTTAAGTTATGGAGCTGTGCTACCTGTCCTGAAATGTCTGTTCAGGCTTTTATGGGACTCACCATTCATCCGCTTGGCTTCCCGCGCCTTTCTTGTCCGTGCTGCCAATGTTTCCTTGACCCCATTGCTTTAACATTCTCATTCCCCAGTAAATAATATTTACATTGCGTCTCATTTGAGAGTAACAAAGATTTTCCAAAGGCGAAAGCTTTGATTGGTGTACTCTATTCCACTTTGCTCTTTTTGGAGATTTGTATTTCCATTCGAACTCGCCATTGTGCCTAAGAATAGATTCTGCAGTGCTGAAATAAAGACTGAAATGTGTAGGATGAGAACAGCAGCTCCTGTCAAGAAGCAGAAGGAGCTGGATGCTATCCCTTCAGTTCTTCACGTGTCCCTTTGATTTGTTATGCAGCTCAAGGATGGAGCTGATATTTAATTAAGTTGGCCTACATCCCAGTCCCCGGTGCCTGCACACACTCTCGCTGAAACCGTAGTAATGGGTCGCTTAGCTTAGCCCTACCTAAACAGTTCAGCTTTGTACCGTTATCTGCAGCCCTCTCAGGTTTAGCAGACGATGCTTTCATTCGTTTGTGAAGTGACTTCGCTTTTGACGATGATGGTACTGCTTGGGAATTAATGTCTATAGGCAGGCTTTCTTGCATGTGGGTTTTCAGTGAGAGGAAAGCATGTTCATCCCTTTGCTAGTAGCCTAAGGGACGATTCACATTTAACCTTGTAAAATAAATCATTTTGCTTAAAGCACATTTTAAAACTAAAACTGTAAGCATGCGGTCCTCTAGAAAGTGGTGTTTTTAGCCACAGCAAAAGTTGAAAACAGTTCAACTTTTTAGAACAGCAGGAAAACACGGGCTATTGGAGAACAAAGTGTTGGGACCGAAGCATGTCTTAAAGAAATTCAGAACAGTAAAATCTGCTTGATGCTTTATTTTGGAAAAACAAATCTTTATTTACAAAAATTATATGGATCATGTTTAACACTGAAAATTTAAATTTTTAAAAACAATTTTAAGACTAACTACAAAATTTTACAATTATATCAAGTATGTTGGCATTTTTTATTTTATTATTTATTATTTTTTTTATTTGAATAAAAATACATCACGAAATCCAGATCATCTCACATCTCGGAAAAGCATACGGTGCCATTAGTTATCACAATATCAAGACTGTATTGTGATTTAACGCAGCCCAGGTTGCACTGTAAAAATAACAACATGGCTATTTACACCGCCACGCAGTCAGGTCTTGCATTTATTACTTTGACTGCACGTTAGAAACAAAAAAAACTTTTCCACATTTCTCATTTTTTGCTATTTCTCTGACCTTTTTCTTCATGGGAACTGGAATGCCTGTCCTGCATGCAGCAGGATGCAATAAACTAAGGCGTTTACTCAAAAGGTGCGTGGGTTTTATTTGGGTTGCTTGCTTTGCAACTCTATTATTAGCGTATAGGTTTAAAAAAAAAAAAAAAAAAAAAAAAATAGGGTCCCAACATCCACCGTTTCCTCCCTTCTGTATACATTTTCAGTCGCCGATTTGACAGGCACGCTCTGTCGGAGACGCGACAGGAAGACGGTCCACAGGTGCTTGTTGCCATTCCAGGCTGCAGGCCTTTCTCTGACAGAGAGGACAGAAACTATTTTCCGCCGCTTCTCTTTTTCCTCTCTGTACCCTGTACGTGTTTAGACTTGCAGTGAAATCCCAGAGAGCGTATGCTAATAAGCAGGCCAGAGATGTAAAGCCCTGTGTTAAGGAAGAGTGATGCGATTCAGTGTATTCTTGTGTTAAAAGTGCTGATACAAAGCGAGCCACATTGACACAGCCAGCCTTCCCGGTGGAGGAGAATCTCAGTTATAAGATTTCGTCTTGCGAACAAACATGACAAAGCAGAAAGGTTTATTAGACCAGTCACTTCCTCTTGCTCAGCTTGAGGCTCATAAGGCTTGAGGCTTGCCATGTCATCGGCTCTCAGTCCCGGTTCAGGGTTCTCTGTCTTTTTAGCTGTTCATGCACCTGCTCATCATTTGGTATGTGACCGCTATCATTATGAAGATTACACAGTGATTACACTCTGATTTACGTAAATACGTAGTGGGCCGTGAAGTAGATGTCGGCAAACACGAGATATCTGAACTACTGCTCGTATCATCGTGATCATTTCTGGATTTCCGTTCGTAGTTTATTAAAAGGATTCTACAGGATCGGCTCCAAAAGGAAAACCTCTTTGTAGTAGGGTTCTACGTACTGTAGAAGATATGAGTCGCAAACTAACCTAGGTTTGGACTGTCTGGTGTCACCTACGTATTTGTGAGACAACTCATGGTGTTAAAACCGACGAAATGGATGCGCTAGTAGCTAACGTATGCATCGCATTTTGCTCTGGAGGGCAAACCGTTGGTCCGCTGTAGCTGCGCTCCACTTCGGATTTGCTATTTTAGTTTTCGTGCTAGCTTGGACCATACAGGACCATGATACCGACCTTCTGATACCGCTACTTCTGAGGTTTTTAGTGATTCCAGGTAGGACAGATTGTGACCGATTTATTTTTCCTTAATCAATCGGACCTTTTTTATAAATCTCCCGGGCGCACTGGAAAACGAAGACGACCTTTTTTTTTTTTTTATTATTATTAGATTTTATGATGTGACATTTTCTGATGACACGCATCACCTGGAGTATTTGGTTTTTTTTTTTTACGATCTTCCGCTCCGAAGTGGTAATGAGACTAGAGGTAGATTAGCATCTTCATTACTGAACATCACCCTCGCCTCATGTAGCGTTTCAGATATCTATGATTAATCAGTTCATCTGCTTTGACTAGCATCCTGACAGCGCCTAGTCCTAGCCACAGCACTGAGAGAAGTAGGTCACGCTCTCTAACGGTAAGAATGCGCACGTACTGACAGACTTCCTCATGCTCAGTCGGTACCACCTCAAGCGAAGTAGTGTGACAGGACGCTACCTGGCAGCGGGTTTTTGTGAAAGGCTTCATGCTCACAGCAAGCAAGCAATGATAGCAAAGAACCCTGCTGTGAGACCTGTGAGTTGAGGATGCTGATGGGGAGAGCAGTTTATCTCGGTGTAATTATGCAACGAGCCTTCTTTCGCAGTTTCCCCTGATTGAAAACGATGCCAGAAGCCGACTCCATCTGGCATAGCGTGCGCTCGCTCTTCTGACAGCTTCATCAGCTTGTAAATGCCTTTTCCCACCCACTGACACACATCTCCGCTCTATATTTATGCGAAGATTACTTTCACGTCTCGGTCCCCTCGCGGCAGCGTGCGTCTCTGTGTGCGCGTCAACCTGCGCTCGTAAAAGGATTCGTCTAGCCCATGCTCGTGCTGTCTGGTTAGAGAACATGTCGTCTGGCCGATAACAGGATGCACATACTTGATTAGACTAGACTTGATTTCACCATCGTCACGGTTCGTCGTCAGTAGCCTGCAGTTGCCCAGCAGAAGAGTAGGTCCAGCTCTGCGAAAAAGATCATTAAACGTAAACCTTCGTTGATTTTGCGAAACAAAACTTTTCACCGGCTGACGGTCGAGCGATCATTACAAGTCGGCTTAATTAGCACGCGCGATTGCCTGGACTTGCCTGGAGAGCTAGCTCATGAAGTTATGAGTTGTGTACCGTTGTACAGTCACGATTGCTGCGCTGTGGTTTATGAGAAGAACGGGATATAGGCTAGATGTTTTTCGGGTTAAGCTTGGTTCTTCGGGTCGTATGCTTCTGGTGAACCAGTCGAGGTCTGGAGTTTAAACAGAATGAGCTGTGGACAAAATATGGACTTTATATTATACATCACTCGAGCACCTGAGAATAAAATCTGCTTTAAATAATGTTTGTTTTCACTTTAATTAGAACAGGTTGCTGGTGACGATCGGTGTCAGGTTTCAGAAGCTAAATTAGCTGAAGATGTTCGGCTGAATCCTCCGCTTCTGGCGTTAGCCGCACTACCAAGGATCGTTTAGCATGAACAAAACCTACCCTTTTTGAAAATCTGTTATTCTTTCTTTCATTTAAAACTGGGAATAATAAAATGTTTAGAATTTAACATTTATTAAAAAAATAAAACAAAGAATGTTCAGTATACAATATGCAAGGAAATGTTTACTTTGACTTACAAAAGACACATTTCTGGACCCCACTGCTCATTATGCTATTCTTCTGCCACCAATTAGTGAGTTTTAAGAACGGGAAATGAATATTGCCCATCAGCATGACCTGTCTGATATATTCATTAACATAATGAAGTTGTGAAGTAATAGCCGGTTGTCCTTGTAATGAGGGACATGCAAATGCTTTCATGTGATATTAGGAGACGCTCCCTAGATCCCAGGAACACAAGCCTCACCATATCAACTCTCCAAGCACAACACAAGGCCTTTAAAAAAAAAAAAAAAAAACTCTCATCATTGGCTAATGCAGAAGGCTTTCTCAGGCCTCAAGGATATTTCTGTAAGTAGATTATCATGTTTAAAGGGAGCGTAGAGGTTTTCTCACATGAAAAAAAGTCTCCTTGACTTTACGTTTAGTCAAAATCAGAGTTTCCGAGCGCAAAATTCCAACTCCTGCTAATTACTTTATGGATAAAGGTGCACCTTACAGTTTAGTGAAAATAATTACTGTAATTAGCACGCTCCATGAAGCTCATTAAAGTGTTTTTTTCTTGCTTAATGCATATTCACACGCCTGACAGATCATGGGGTCTCGGGCACCTGCTCACGCACTAACTCTATTTCTGTCCCATCACAGATTTTTAATTTTTTATTTTTTAAATATTCGACTGGTCTGAATGTTCAAGCCAAAGTTGGGCTTCTGGGTTCATTTTAATTAAGTTACTCAGTAATATTTCTCGCCACCCTTGACTAATCCGGATTAATTTACCACCGTACAAATTACTACATGGCCAAAAGTTTGTACACAACGGAGATGTGTTAAAACTTTAATGTTTTCCTGTAAATATTACAAATCTACTTGGCTCAGCAAACCCTGACGACGTTAATCCTCTAGACCACTAATAACAACCAGGGTATCATTACATAATTTAAATACCCAACAAAGGGGTTTTCAACCGGTGGGCCGCAGCCCCCTAGTGGTCCACGAAGGCATTGCAGGTGGTCCCTGATTTCCATGTATTAATTATTGCTTGTGAATAATCACATTCATGCAAAAATATAAAATTCTGAAGAGCCAAGGTGACCTTCAGGATTAAAAGCGATCCCATCAGGTTTATCCTAGGTAGCCCGTGCTTCACTGATGCTGGAGTGAGTCCCTAACGTCACATGAATATGTATAATGTGCAGAGTCGCACCTCAACTCGTTTCCTCACACCTCACAACGGTGGTGCCTGTTGGTCAGAATAGTGGTTCCTGGGTCACAATCAAATGAAAAACCCCTGACTTAACGCTTTAGCTGTATGCGGTGTATGAGCCTTAGCCTAAACTAACAGCCACAGAGAGCAAAATAACTGCTTAGCTAATAATGAGGATCGACAACAATAGCATACAAATAAGAGGCTTTCAGAAAAAGTATCAACGTAAATGACAGTTAGACAAGTTCAATAGAGACAATCATATAATCTCGAACACTTGCATAATTTTTCTGGGAAAATTCCCATCTGTTCACACACTTCCCGTAATCCAGCGTCCATCTTTGGTGAGAACGACCTCCTGTTGTGTGTTCAACACCTGCGAATGAGCAATTACAGTACAAGAAACTCTGTAGATATATTTAATATAATCATATAGAACCGGTTTCCCAGGCTACCACACATAAGAGTCTTTCACTGTCCTTCAGCAAATTCCTGTTATCATCATTATGGTGAAGTATTGACCGATAGGAGGCCACCCGTAACAGCTCCGAGATCGGAGAACATGATTACGCCTGCACTGCCGAGGGGCATTAGCGGATTTGTCACAATGAAGTTCTGTAAAGTCACAAGTCCGCCTTCCTGCCAAAGTTTTTGCACTTCTTCAGGATCGAACACCGAGCTAAAGTAGTAGTAACTCATTTAAATTGATATCTCGAGATTGCCAGTCGAACAAAAGCTGGGAGTCGAACGCAACTGAATCAATACAGGTAAAAGTCCACAAAAACACCATCACTTCACATCCGCACACATTTTTTTTCTTTTAGCTTGGATAGTATTTAAGTTGCTCTGGGGCATTGCAGAGGTCACGCGAAGAAATAACAACCCTGGTGACTAGATATCCAGGAAAATGACTTGGGAGGAAATATCAGTCGGTCTGTGTAGAGCAGGGAGGATGTCTAACCTCCAGGATATGCAGGTGTGTAAAGTGTGTGTTTAGGGTTCTGTCTGCCCGCTGGAGAAGAAGACAGAGTTATAATGGCACACTGGGAGACGAAAGCTCCATTGTTATTTTGGATGTGGAGAAAAGAAAATCCCAAGTGTGTGTGCACACACACACACACACACACACACACACACACACACTGAGTAATGATGCACTAAAATGAAACTCCTAGGTTGGCATTCTGGGGCTGGATGATATGACAATAGACCTAGATGTGAATAACAGTTCACGTTCCTGAGTTAATTTAGTGTATAGACATGGCTATGTTTAACATGCTTTCACTGCTACAAGCCGTGAGTTAGTTATAAAAGTCGTCTTTGTACCAAACGTATTTAATATAATGGAGTAAATAGCTTTTGAAAGACGGCTGCAGTTCCAGAGAGTTGTAGAATTGTTGCCAAGGTGCATTTGGCACTCTCCTGTAAAGAAAACGTGAGACGTTGAGGAGACGTGAAGGCCAAGCACGCGTACGCTACAGTGACGGCTCGCTTCCAGGGTTGTTCAGAATTTTATCCGTAAATAATTCAGCCTGCGAAATCAGAAATGTCCCCAAAATGTTTTCATTTTCCTTTATTGTGCTTCAGACATTTCCTCATGCAGGGATGCAATAGTTTAAAGATTTTTTTTATTTTTTATTTCTTAAAATGAAAAGATAACCGTGTAAATCAGTAAATGAAGAGCTAAAAGGACAATGGGCAACGTCTCTGATTAAGGTGCTGTCTCTTCTGATCTCCTCCATGCAATAAAAACTATGATTTTTATTATTTTATGCGTTAATATAATTAGAGATGGCACCGATCCAGTACCCAGGATTGGTGTCCGTATGGTACAAGTTAAAAAATAATGAACAGTTGGAGAAAAAGGAATGCATTCAGTCTGACCCTTTAGTAAAAGACTGGGATTGGATTTGAATATTTTTTTTGGAGCTGGACCTGTTAAATAAGGAATAATAGAAGTCTGTATACCACAGCCATCTGCCAACAGTTACAATGTATAATTTGTTAATGAACAACATTTTAATGGCTTATCGGTAAATTTAATGTTGTGGAACATCTGAGAGACGAATTAGTTCCTGTTCTCACTTATGTTGTAGCTGCAATAAACAACCATTTCCTCATCGCTCTCTCTCTCTCTCTCTCTCTCTCTCTCTCTCTCTCTCTCTCTCTCTCTCTCGCTCTCTCTCTCGCGCTCTCTCTC
>JAQQZR010000020.1:11607525-11628067 GCA_030068235.1 Notoglanidium macrostoma | reverse complement strand
CATATTCTCATACGTTTCTTTCATGTGTGCTGCAAAGCCAACTGAAGATTTCTCTGAAACGGTACATGATGGGTAAATTTTGATGTGATATTCATGATCAGCTCCCAAAAATCTATAAGAATCAGCCAACAGTGTTCAAGAAGCAAAAACTTTGTTGTGCAGTGAAATAGATCCACAACAGCTCTACAGGCAGTAAATAAATAATAATAAGTGATATAATAATAATAATAATAATAATAAGCAATATAAAAAGTAACACTATTTATTAAAGACAGACAACCGTGACAAATTTGAAGAAGGTAAGAACATTGTTATATTTATACTCACGTGATATGTCCTTGAGTTGTTTACTGAGAGGTTTGAGTGTAGCTTCCAAATTGAATCGGAAGGCCTTCGACTTTCTAGCGAAGACTGCACTTATAAACCAAATGTATCATTACCTGCAGAAGTAGGGGCGGACTCAGATCTCCAGTGTCCTGGGATGCAGTTTCAGAGTGGTCCCTATTTTCTCTGGTTTAAGAGCCAAACCAGTACTTAAATGGGTTGACTCATCGTTCCCAGAATCCTCTGCAGCAAGTAGCGAGACGCCATTTTCGATGCCATTGATATTTCAAAATCTAATTCCAGATGCCAATCTGCAACAACCCGGCGACATCCTAGGCCATAGGTGTTAAATCTTACATGAAATCGAAGATATTTTGTCGAAGTATCTATATTTTAAATTCTTTCGACGGATCCGTTCCACTTTCCTATGGTTATTCCACATGCAGTGGACCTTAACCGGCCTTAGCTTTTTTTGTTCCAAGTTTCCATGTATGACACATAAATAAAGAAACAGATCAAGATGTATGGAGGAATACTGCCTGTTTTGCCTTTGAAGATTGTGCTACAAAATCAGAACTAGGAAATGTTGTGAAAGTCATCATCCAGAGAAACAGGTCTTTGGTGTTTTTGGTGATTATTGTACCAGCAAACCTTGTTTTCTGCCCTCAAATCCAGATTCTTTAGTGGGTCTTTGGTGTCCTTGTAGATTAAGCTGTCTTTTTAAATGACACTGATAGCTGGAGCATTAAAATGTCTGTCTGATAAAGGATGCAGTGCCCCTGTTTGGCACCCCCAACAGCACCTGATACCTCCTGATTTACTCCTGAGTGGGACTGAGTGAATCCTAGCAGTGCTGTGATTGGCTTGTTGGGTCACAAGGCGATTTATTCCAATATTTACTCGTCTCTTATGGGATTCGTGGAGGGAATAGGGGAGTTTAAGAACCAGAAACCGGTGTTTGGTTCGTCTTGAGGCTTTCCTCAGCCCCTCAGTTGGGAAAATTTTGGGTGACATCGCCTGCCGGTTTCCTGGCAACAGCAGCTGAATGTCACAGCTCCGTTCCTCCCTGAGACCCCGTCTGCCAATTTCTGGAACGTTCCTCCAGACCTGAGGTCTGAACACCTGGACTAAATGCCACTCCTACTGTCACTGTACGCATCAACGGGGCAAGTGATTATGTATTTATCAGGAAACTTTTTCAATCAGGCGCCTCGTAATATATTATTCAGATGGATTATGTTAAGCTGCATCTGTTAGCCTCGCAAAACAGCTGGAGCTTTATTGATTGTTTTTGTTGTTTCAGCTTGATCTCTAGTTATAGGCTTAATGCAAAGTAATTCAGATAAAAGTCGTGACGTCAGAGTTCTTTGTATGCACTTTGAAATGAAAGCAGCAACTTGAAATAGCGATTTTAGAGGGATTATGAACGCACAGCTCCAGAACAGTGTGGGCGAGCCGCAGATTTATTTACACATGATGAAACAGAGAAGCAACAACTCAACAGACATTCATTATCTTTGTATAATCAAAATCTGTTCATTCAGCTGTCCAGGTCTCGGTGTGTTCTCTGTCTCTGCCATTATCCAGCTGTACCTAGTGTCCTAATAGCATGCATCAACTGTTACTCCGAAGTAAAAACAAGTCCGACGCCCAGCTCTAAAGCTAAGATTGCTACAGTTAAGCAGAATTTTAAGATTTCTTTGTTTTAAGCACTAAAGCTGTGAACATGACCTCTGAACTCAGGTCATATCGGCAGCCTGCAGGCCACACAGATGACCCACGAGGCGGCCATCCGCGACCTGGAGTCAGAGAAGTCGCGTCTGAAGGACAAGGTGTTGCGTCTGGAGGAGGAGAGGGGAGCGCTGCAGAATAAGAGCCAGGCTCTGGACGAGAGGCAGAGGCAGCAGATCCTCACACTAGACAAGGTACTTAGCAAACTGCACTGCATCATGCACCGATTATCATCATAAAGACGCACGGGGAAAGATGACCTTCTGTCCTGTAGTCACAGGCGCTCAGTCGTGTCGTGGCTTTCTGAGAAAAAAACGAACTATTCTGAGCAGTGCTGTGTTCGTCTATGCATTGCACAGTTAGACACTTATTTTTGGATTACGCAGACTAGATGCTACACTAGCTCGATTTTTTTTTTTTGTTTTTTTTTTTTCCCGCTTCATTTTTTTTAAATGGCGACCACAATATTGTAATTTGCGATGATCCTGTCGCCATCCACTTATGTAAGTTCTTCTTGGTTCTAGACCAGCAAATTGTTGGTGCCGCTCTCAGACCAGTTTTCCTGGCCGAGAGCCGGTTCTTCGGCTGTCAAAATGTGATGTAGTGTTTCGGGATTAGGCCCCGGCTCCGAACCAGCCCTCCAACTGCCGTGGTGGAAGCAAAGCTTTTGTCATGACCATTCCACTATTTCACCCCATACAGAGGTCTATAGCAGACATTTCACAGTAGATCAGCTAGCTGGACCAAAACCACTGAGAGCTGGAGAAGAATGGCGAAAAGAACAATGCCATTGCTCTTTGAAAGGCTTTTTGAATCTTTTTTTTTTTTTTGGTAATTACGTTACCTTGCCTGTAAAATCTCGCTATTGTGAGTGTAAAGAAAGAACCGGAAACTCAGGAGCCATGTGAAGATGAATAGTGCAGGAGTGCTTGTGCAAACAGCCCATTAAAATTACATGCCATTATTGTATTCAACCTTGGCTATATTTCCGAAAAAAAACATAAAAGTAAAAGTTGTGTTTATAAGTATTCACCCCATTTGTGTGAAAGCCACTAAATTAGTTCCGCCGTTAGAAATCACGGAATTAGTTGAACGCAATCGACTTGTGTGTAATTAAAGTGTCACATGATCTCGATATAAATAAATCTGTTCCTGGAAGAAGGCATGAAGTCCAAGGAGCGATCTGTAAAAGAGTAAAGAATTTTTTTTTTTATCGAGTTATTGCTCGAAACATGATGTTCACACTGCAGTGTAAATCTGATTTATTTCTTAATTTGGATTTTTTTTTTTTTTTTTTTTTAAAGATATCTGTTCTGCACAGCACAAGTGAGCAGATTTGATTATTTCCTACATAAGATATTTGGTGAAGAAAACCGTGACATAAAATTACAATATTTACAGAGAGGAAGCCGATATTAAGCACGATTGTTATTGCTTCAGGCCATGGTTTCTTCTATGCTGCGTTTCTCGTGTTGCACAAATCTGAATTTGTCCAGAAATATTGTTTGGATTTAAAGCCATGCCTGCTTGTATAGGAAACGTGCTTGAACTTAGCTGCAATTATATGAACTGCTGATTCACGTCATTTGCTTCAGTGTTTAGCATTGCTGTGACGTGTGTGTGTGTGTGTGTGTGTGTGTGTGTGTGTATATATATATATATCTACATCACTAATTGACCTGCAGAGACCTGCGTTTTATGCTGAACTGAAAAATCCATTCTGCTGCAGCACTTATTCCAGCTGCGCCCCTGTCGTGTCGCCCCTCAGGTGCCGTTATTTCTCTGGATCTCACTCCGACGGACAAAGTGCAACCTTTTGAGTCATTATTAAAGGATAAAAACAGGAATTTCAATTCCAGTTATTTGTACGTTTTCTTATTATTCACATTTAAATAATCTATCACGATTCATGTGTGTTGGGACTTCTCCTGCACAAGCCGGGGATTTAAAACCCGTACAGCATTTAGGCTGTGTTTAATTACTAATACGTCGGAGGTGCCCTCCATAGCTGATATTCAGCATGGGTTTTATTTTCAGTTGCTACTTTTTGAATTAAACCTGAAGGAAACTTTTTATTCAACGTTGAAATATTTAAATGTGAATTACAGCCTCGGGAAAAGGGCAAAGTAGATGTAGACAGTATCAACATCGCACGATGCAATTCCATGTAAATGCCAACGCCGATTTTTATTCAGCTTCTCAGGCTGCATAAGTACTGCGCGGTAACCTCCCCCGTACGGCCATGCAGTCCAACATCTGAGCAATAATTAAACCTTCTCTAACATAGTAAGGGGATTTAACATTACCTCAGAAACTTTCTGATTCCCTCTCTCTCTTTCTCTGGGCTGTATTTAGAGTTTATTAGTGCAATATTTCACACCGAATTTATGTTTTGGGCTGTACAGACACTCAAAAAGCCTTAGTTTGCAGCCAATATTAAACACATAAATATGGTGCTGTAAAATAATTCTCTCATTCCACATGATGGAAATTAAAGTAGACGGCATCTTAATGAGAGACTGCTTATCTCAAGCAAGTTTTATAGATACAATTATGAATTAACTTAAAGTGAGACGGTGAGTGCTCAGTTGGCTTAACCTGCATCACACACGCATTGCGATTTCATGGCCTCGATTTAGGCTTCATTAAGGTGTTCGCACTATTACCCATCGTGGAACAGTGCTGGATTTTACAAGTGCTATTGTATAAGCTGCTGATTAATGAGTGTGGAGGCCATATTGTTAAATGAAACCAAATTTGCAGTGATTAATGTGATCAGTACAATTAGGACTGAGATCCTCCCAGTTCACAGATTAGCTACTTCCATGTTGAAGCCGAATATCTGGACACACCACACAAATTAGTTTATACCCGCTGGTGTTATAACACCCCATTCCCCAATTTCACTAAACCCAGGGGTTCTTAGCATATGGAGATACCTGAAGTCACCCTGAGCAAAGCTGACTATATGTGTGTCGGATGAAAATCTGAGAAAGATAAGTAGATGCGTGTCAGAATAAATTACACTACTCGAATACTCGACTTTTATACTCGCTTCCTTTTTTTTAGTATCTTTCTGAGGGTCGCGGTGAATAGCCAAGCACAGCGGACACTGCAATAATACTCTTTATACCACAGTGCAGATGAATTCTCGAATCTGATTGGTCAGAACATGTGCACGATTTTCGTATAACAGCACTACTACAGTAGTTCCAGCTATACCTTCAACCATATTTTAATATTAAGGCGCTTGTTGTAATGCAGTCCCCTGCAAATGTATTGGAACAGCGACACAATTTTTATAATTTTGCCTCTGTACACCACCACAATAGATTTGAAAAGAAGCCATCTATTGACGTTTAGAATTCAAGGGGGTTAACAAGTATAGTTCATTAACCGTTCAGGAATTACAGCCATTTTTTACACAGTAAAAAACGAGCCATTTTCCCATGCTCAAAAGTAACGGAACAGACGAGCAAGTTCAGTTCAGTTTATTTGTCATATGTATGCTAACACAGCGTCCTTCAGTTCATTACCATGATTCGCGTCGGACGTGAGTAGAAACAAGTCTCTGCAATTATTGTTTGACAGATTAAAGAGATAAAAGGTCTAGAGTTGATTCCAAGTGTTGAATTTGCATTGGGCAGCTGTTCATTGGAACTCTCGATATGCAGTCCGAAGAGGTTTTCATTTGGCTTAAAAAACAAAAAGATAGCAGAAACCTTATGAGTGGCCAAATCATCAATTTGGTACATTATTAAAAAGAAGGAATGGACTGGTGAGCTTGGCAACACCAAAAGGCCTGGAAGACCACGAAAGACAAATAAAGTGGATGATCGTAGAATTCTTTCCTTGGTTTAAAAAGAAAAAATCCTTCACAACATCTAGCCAAGTCAAGAACACTCTCGAGGAGGTTGACATGTCATTGTGAAAGTCTACAATCAAGAGACGCCGTCATGAATGTAATTACAGACGGTTGATAAACAGCTTGAAGATGTGGAACACTGGTAACACTCAAGAACAGTATTACGCTTTAACGGTTAATGAATACGCTTAAGAACAGTAATACGCTCTGTATTCCATTTGACCGCAACCTTAGTTCAAAGACAAATGCTTGGTGGTCTACACGTTATTAAAACAAAAACCATCTCCGATGCTTCTAATAACGAAATTTCCAGGAATTCCCGAGCAGCTGCGTAGCCCGATTCGGAATACAAGGTACGTTCTAGCATAAATATCGACATAACCTTTGAACTCAAGCTGCCGTCTCAGAACTCAGCTCCAGTGGGCCTGTACAAAAGAGAAGCGTTATGAACGTGGCCTCAGGTTTGGTGTTGCTATGACAACATGGGGCTAAATGAAGGCAGGAGTATGTGATTCACTCTGCTGGGTGTTCCTGAATGCTTATGCTCTTGCTTTAATGGACTCTCTTGCTTTTTCGATTGCGCTAGAACAACGTAGGATGTTTCAAGAGAGATCCGAGGCCTGTCGTCATGCAAAACATGGTGGAATAACAAGTGTCTTTCGCTACCTGTTCATCATAGACCCTGAAAATAGCATGCTGCATGTGGGCTTGAGTGCCCCAGGCTGTGTGTGTTCTTAAACTAAAAATTTACATAAGCCTATTATGACCTAGAGCTTCACAAGAGGACTCTAGCTCTCTAATGATTGTGCAGATACAACCTGACAAAAATCTGATTTTGTCAATAATTCGATCACCGTGCTCGTGTTACGAAAAAATAAATAAATAAGAAAAATCTAGAGCCACATGAGTAATAGTATAACCGGTAGACAAGTGTAGACTTTACTTTGTATGTCATTTCGTCTAGCTTGGAAGTTAGCAGATGAATACTCAAATCTATTGGTCAGAAGGTATTGATTAATCTTCTCGTCGTTTCCATAGTAACAGCTGATCCACAAGGATTTGTAGTGTGGATGCATCACATATTTGGGGGAAAAAATTAACATGTTTTTGTTTTTTTATTTACGTATAATAATTAAGCATTCTGCAAGGAGGTGTCTATGGACGGACAACTTTCTGACATCTGTCTTCAACACGGAGGTTTTTGAGAGGCTGGTGAAGAGATGACCAGCTATAGTTATTGTAACAAAACCTGATTACATGGATAAAACTTGTGTGTCATGCGCCAACTAAAAAAATGAATTGTTTGCAGCTGCCCAGCGTTGATTATTTCTCTACAACAGCACAGCCCCAAGTATTGTATTGCTTCTTAAGTTTTTAATCCTGGCATTATTACCAAGTTCAACACATCCTCCCGCTGTTCTTTCCCCATCCAGACTCTTCGCGAGGAGAAGCAAGCCTACGAGAAGGAGCTGATGAACCTGCAGAACAGATACGAGGAGGAAACCTCTCACTTCAGAGAGACGCAGAGCCGCGCGCTGGAGGAGCTGTCCAAAAAACACCGGGCTGCCCTGGAGAACGCCAAGAGCTTTGCCGAGAAAGAGAAGAACAGGCTGCTGGCTGTGAGTGCACTTTTATCACACACACACACACACACACACACACACATAAAGTAGGAAATGAACTCCTGTGTAGTTGTTGCTATTGAACTAATACCGTGAAGGGCACACAGACATCTGCTATGGTATTAGGATATTACTACAAGAAGTAGAAAATTACAATTTCAAAAGCCAAAAGATCTCATTTTCTACCTTTCAGTACCTAATGCAAGTTTCTGACCCTTATATTATTAAAAAGGCTGTGAATGTATGGGTGTAATTTATGGCAGATTTTATTTAAACACTTTTAAAAAGATGTAATAGATTAAATATAACGGTGCCTTTAATGTGACCAGATATTTAATAATTTTCTGTAGTCGTTTCAAACGAGTGGGGTTTTTTTGTGACTAAACCCGAAATACCGTTTTTTCGTTTCGTTTGTCTGTTTGCCTGTTTTTCGACGTGATCTTAGGTTAAACTCAGAAATCCTCAGAAATGTAAAAGCAAGTGACAAGCAGAGATTTGTCAATGAATCCAAACACATCTCAGACGTAATTATTACGCACTGCAAGGAAAGCAGCTTTGATTTTTCTTGTTCAGTTCAGTCGCTGCTGGTAATGTTTGTTCTGACTCCGGCAGTATAACATTAGGCTTAATGTTATTTAAAACATATACGTTTCCTTCGCAGCCGTATCACGTTATAAATTGTGCTGTAAATCGCTCTGAGTGTTTGGGATGGGAACGGCATTACGGGGATACGCGAGCGGGATGTCATTAGCTGAAAAATGAAAATGGAAGTGCAGCTCTTTCCACGTCAGTACACAAAGCGTGTTATCATCTTGTCATGCTGTTTGTAAAGGGAGAGAGAGAGAAGAAGAAGAGCAGCGATGTTACGGAGAGGAGGCTGTGGCGTAGCCCCACGCTCGGTTGTTGTTGCCGTCTCACGTTGGATGTTCTATTATTGGACCTTGTTAGGAGAGGTTAGTGTTTTGACATCGGGAACACACACGGGCAATTCATTATCTCGCGCTCACATTCTGCAGTCTCATGAACTGACTCTCGTTTCCATCCGATCGGCTTTATTGATCTTTGTTTGTTTTTTGCCGGATGGGTTGTGTCCTGGCAGCCACCTGTTTACCTGAACAATAGGGTTTCACTGCTCACAAATGGTACATCTCAGCCCAAGGGTTCTTACCATGTAAAGACACATTTAGTCAGAGACCCGCGTCTCAGAGTAAATTTCCATTTCTTGCCTTTTATATAGCGTGGCCGAATACTCGAAGCTGATTGGTCACAAGGTGTGCATTATTTTTGTAAAGCAGTTCCTTAATCTACATGGAGCAGCTTGTATATATGTGAGCCATCACATCAAATCAAGCATTTTGGGTGATTTGAGTTTTGCAGATTTTCCGATTGCTGGTCCAAAAGTGTCTGTTTTGTTCATTCACGTCCACGGGTCACCATAGCAACAGTGCGGGTCTGTTTACGAGGAGGGCCTCGGAAAACTCAGCCGGAAAGTTATTTTTTAGGATATTCGAATGAGGATTCCATGACGTGATAAGAAAGAAGGAATCCTCAGACTCATTTCGACACCAGGATTTCGCGAATATATCGAAAAAATGCGGTTTAGGATTAATTCTGTTTAAGGATCAGGAAGATAAAGTATTTAAAATTAAAGATATGAAGAATTTCCCCTATCTCGCCTTATTGGCCATAGCGCTAAACTATCTTAATACCTGCCTTGACATGACCAGTCACATATAATGAATATATGTTGTGTAAGTGTTGCTCTAGTCGTGTTTTTATTATTTAAATTTAAATTTACTTCACATTTATGAAAGGAGTCTTTTGTGTAGGCAGTTTGAAGCAATCACGGTGCTTTGTAAAGTACAGACAGAGGAGTTTACGCTTTACGGTTTCTCAGTAAAATGACAAGCTGTGTTTTTCTTTTTTTTTTTAATGATAGACGCTGAGAGAGTAGGTGTTGCTGGTGAGGGAATGACCATTTATCTTATATACATCATGCTATAATGTAACTGATAACAGGAGCTCGTCTCTCAGATGTTCAACAACTTTGAACTTAATTTTTAATTTAATAATTACTATGGTATAAGCAGAATAATACATATCAGACTGTGCACTCGTTTGAAAATAATCCAGCAGAGTCTGCCGTTCTATAACCTCCACAGGATTGAATCATAACGTATAATGCAGGGTTTCTGTAGGAATAACAGTGAGGAAGAGACGTCATGGCCACCCGCGTGTTTAATCGGACACGTCGCTGATGCAGTATTAGGACCAAGGGCTGTTCCATGAGCGTGGTTGGTTCATAGCCAGTTTTCTCGCCTAGCATTTGGACGTATGCACCTACTCAGTGATACGACTCACAGCGGGTGACTTCCTGAACAGACCTGACCGACACTCCAGTGTGCCCTTTAAAAGAGTTATTGCTGTGTGAGTATGTCCCGTACGCTCGAGTCCAGCTCCTGGAAGCCTCACGGTTCTAAGGAGCAGCGTATCCGTTCCCGAACCCACGCTTCATTAGACATCCTGGCTCTCCTTCCTGCCCTAACCGAGATGTCGTCTTCATGCTGACACGCACCTTTACATCCCTTCAGCACTCTGCCTGACACACCACATCCGTTCCTCTTGTCGTCTGCAGGGATGAGCCCAGAAGCTACAAAATGACACGAGTAGCTTGTCTGTTGTGATATTTTTTTTCGACTGAAAGCATATGAAATGTAAGCCCACAAAGCCATGCATGATTGGCTCAGCCAACACACAATCTGTCATCTCCGTCGACCGCGTTCCTGCCAACAAACAGCCGCCCGTCACACTCCAAAACCTCCACACGCTGCTTCATCCATTAGCCATTTAATATCACACGTACACTCAGAGAATGTGGTGAGGAAGAGGGAATTAGATGATCTGGTTTACTAAGATCCCGAATATCACACTGTAATTTTCGAGCGCGGTGGTGATCAACTGTGTGCGCAGATAGTAGGCGAGAGAAGAAAAGGAGTGAGATTTACGTCATGTACAAATACATATAAAGAAAGATTTTTGTGTGGGTGGCACGGTGGTGCAGCGGTTAACACCGTCACCTCACAGCAAGAAGCCTCTGGGTTTGAACCTGCCAGCTACTGCGGCCTTTCTGTGTGGAGTTTACACGTTCTCCCCGTGCATGCGTGTGGTCCTCTGGGTGCTCTGGTTTCCTCCTACAGTCCAAATACATGCAGATTAGGTCAACTGGCAACCCTAGCCAGCCAATCAGAAAGAGTATTCCTCATCTCTGGAGTATATTGTTTAATATTATATGATTATACTCAAAGGTGGGTGGTTTTTATTTATTTATTTTTTTTATTCATTTTTTTTTTTCCCCCAATATCTTATTAGCTACTGGAGACCGAGTACATCAGTCAAGGTTAAAAATAATAATAATTATTATAATGATGCCAAAAATATCTCCTAAATCTATATTGTGAAGTCATTTCTCCAGACATCGATATTGCATCAAAACTATTATGTGTTAATTAACTCATTATATCTAACATGATCATATAGCTGTGTTTAATATAGTTTTGCGTTGTACAGAACCAGGTCACTGGTGTCTATAAGTTAAAACAGATGGGTTTATTAATAACATACAAGCAGATTAGTTATAATAATGATGATAAAATCAATCATGTAACAGTGTTATGTTAGTTTATAACAGTAGAAAAACCGCAGACCTAAAACGTTTTCCAGATTGTCCGTGACGTTCCTATGGAAAAGATTTCCCTTCTAGAGCCTGTGAGAAACAAGTTTTCAACGCGCATTTCACAGCCAAGAGAATTTGTTTTCTTGGACTTATTTTGAAATCCATTTGGCTTCGAGGAACAGTTCACCCAAAGGGGAAGTGTACGTCACGTTTAGTCGAACAGCCAAGACAACGTTCGCTTTCTTCGTTTCGCACTGAAGCTTTACAGCTAATGTAGGAAACAAGTACGCGAAGCTTATAGTTACCACCTGACACGCTGGCATAGAATAGATTAGCTTCACAAAAAGACTTGAGTATGTGCTTTCTGACAAAAGAACGAGGCTAAAACGTCTCGGGGTATTTTATTTTTGGCTTTTAATGATCAGACGTTACCAAATACCAAACTTGTGCCTCAGTATTAAACATTAAAACCAGCAGTTGCCAGGATCTTGCAACATGGTAAAAATAGAACTTTGCTGTGCAATAACGGGTAACGACCGTCATTGGTTGCAAGTTTCACTAAGAGTAAGGCAAAAAAAAAAAATTCATAAATCTAAAATCTATTTGTAGGCATCTCCCTTTTCTTGTCCAAATCACAGTGAGTCTCGGATGTTGTGCTCTACGTCTCTCCAACATCAACATGTCTCCTTGCAGGCTTTTATGCAGGCATGGCTGATTTTCTCCGATGCTGCACCTGGGTATCCTGCAGCCCTTTCTGCCCTTTTTGCTGGGACCTGTCCTCAGGGACAGAGCCAGAGGACAGGACACCGAAGCAGGCGCGACACTAAAGCGCCGAATCACATTAGCGAGGAGCCGCTTTGGGCTTATCAGCCGCCGCTCTCAGAAATGGAAATGGCGAGAGGAGAATTGAAGGGTGGATGAATAATGAAGGAGCAAGGATTATGTTAGAGCCGAGAGCCAAGTCGTACAGAAACAACATGATGACAACGGCTATTTTAGACCAGACCTGGAGTTCCTCCTCTTCCTCATCACTTTCCTTTATTCCCCCAAGCACTGACAGCATGCCAGCTCCACCGAACACTTGGAGGCATCTTCAAAACCAAGGGAGAACACTTCGTTTTTTGGAATAGCACCGAAGTGTTTCCAAACAACTCGCAAATATATAGTCCTCGTGAGGAAAGCTTGCAGCAATAGTTTGGCAAAAATTACGAACTGGTCCAATTTTCCCCATATCGCTTTGAACACAAGATCGCTTTGATGCCTGAAGTTTGCTTCTTTAGGGTTGCTACAATGCTAACATAGCTAACAAATAATGAACATTTTCACCCATATCCAGTTCTTCAGTGATGACACTCGTACCCCTTTTCCACTAAGGCAGTTCCAGCACCGGTTTGGACCCGGTACCTAATCTCGAACCAAGTTCTATCCATTTCAACACCCAAAGAACCGGCTCTCGGCCAGGAAATCCGGTTCCAGAATGGCACCAACACTTTGCTGTTCTAAAACCAAGAACCGCTTGTCTTGACCAGTAAGACCAACTAAAACTTTATGACCACATGAGCTAGTTTAGCACTTAGTCTGACTAATCCAAAGAAGAAGAAGAAGAAGAAGAAGAAGAGACGACGTAGTCCACCGTTATTGTTGTCGTGATTGAAAAACGGCTGAGAAAGTGCAGACGTAAACAATGACGTGGATCTTTGTTGGCTCTCCAACCTGTGGAAAAGCAAACCGGTTTCTAGAATGTTCTCAACCAACACTAGCACCAGCCCAAAACTAGCACCTGGTTTGTGTTGGTGGAAAGACTGGATAACAGACTTGCAAACATGAATAAATCTTCATTTGTGTATCTTAATGAACGACGCATGTTAGACGAAAGATGAAATGCATATTAAGGGTACCACCCCAGCGACAAGGACTGGTACAGTGGAGCACCATTTGTTTCTGAGATTGTAGTTGTTACTGTATGATGCTCCGTTATGCAAAAAGGGTTATTCAAGAGAATACATCTTTCAATACAATTATAGGTAGTTATTATTATTATTATTGTTATTATTATCATCCATCGTAATACAGTCATGGAGCAGACTGCAGATCAGCCCTTTCTAACAAGTGCATAAAATAAAATAAGCTCATACACTATTTAAAAATGCAAACCTTTCTGTACGTCACAGTTGAATATAAATCATATTTCGTCATTTCAGTTGGTTGTGTTTAAGGATGTGCACTAGCATTTTTGTGCTAAGCAAAGTTCGCAAATGTCAAGACACGATGCTGGAGCATCAGTTACCTTTGGGGTAAATGGAACATTGTGTACGTTTGATTTTCCTGCTGCACTGAAAGCTCCGTCCTGTGCTTTGATTTCATCACACCGCGACGATAGACGGAGCCCTATTAATCATGCATGAGGCCATATTTGCATATTTGTCTGCTTGGAAGTTTGGGACGGTGAATTATGCACGCTCGCCAGCTGTAGTCGGTGAAGAGCTCTGCACACGATCAGTTATTTAGCAGTCTTACGCAGGGTCTCTCTCTCTCTCTCTCTCTCTCTCTCTCTCCCCGTGTTTCTGTCTTCGCCAAGTAAAACACTTGCCCTGGTTTATAATTTATGCTTTTAAGAAGTGTGCGCATGCATATTTGCATAGAAAGCACACAGCATGAACCTCCTCCGACAAAGGACGACGCGTACGCTTTCTTTTTTTTTTTTTTTTTTTAAATGGCTTCTCGAAGACCTCCAAAGTTGCGACTGCGACGAAGATCATTCCGAGAGCTAAATGTGAAATTTGAGTGCAAACGCCGAGTGCAAACAGCCTCTATTACACAGCTCTTTTCCGATCGATCATCCTGACACACGGCGTGGCAACTGCACATTTACAGCAGCATGCAAATCTGAATTCAAGCCCGTCATTCGCAATATTTGTCATATTTTATAATGATTGTAATTATGAATTAGGACTGTGCTTCCGTACACAGATAAACATTTACTATAATTACACAGGTAATTCGGGTTTACACCGCATTCATCAATCCATAATTGAGCATGTCCCAGGTTTTATAACACCACCTCTTATCGAGGCAGACGGCGTGCTGTGACACTTTGTTCAGCGCGCTTTCTTTTTTTCCTTTGAAATCAGACTCCGCGTTGGCGATGCGTGCGACATTAACACCGTCATCCAGCCACAAAAATATCTGTGTGGGCGACACGTAATCATACTCTTCCATGCGAATGTTTCACAGAGCGTCCATAATTTATAGTTATGTGTCCCTTTTTTTTTTTTTTTTTTTTTTTTTTTTTAATGAAGGAAATTATTTTTTCCTAGAACTCCTACAAACCAGTGGTTGATATGTTTTCTGCCATGTTATGGCGTATGCTGTGATGTCTGGGTTTTTTTTTTTTAACCTTCTTAAAATTTTGTAGGTCTTCAAAATGCCTTCGTCAGGAGAAGGTTTCCACGGGATTCAGGAGTGAGACCTGAGGACACTTGAGAGCGTGCTGTCTGTGGCATGCGGGCCATTTTCTCATCATGCTGTTGTGTTTTTCTCATCAGGAAATGGAGCAGCAGTTCGAGAAGGAGCGCAGCTCACTGGAGGAGCAGAAGAGCCGTCTGCGGGAGCAGCTGGACAGCCTGAGAGAGGAGCTCACCACCAAGCTCAGCATAGCCAACAGCGAGGTGAGCGCATCTCCAATCCCTCCATTTCACACCTTCAGCTCATGATACATACATGAACCGAAGCGTAAGCTTGGCGTGTATGTGCACTCAGGATGAAACACTGAATCGATGCACGGCGCTTCCGAAATCTTTTCTGGCTTAGAGCAGAGACCACAGTTTTGTAAGGAAATGTATACGTTTTAAATACTTGCTATTGTGTGTTCAATTCATGATGTGTATGTGTTAAAAATCAGCCTTGGTGAACATGCTCTACGTGTAACGCATCACTGGCAATGTGTGAAAGTGCGTTTTGCACATTTGTTTAGTAGTAGTTATTCACTCACAGCTTTCAGAAGGGTTGGGGCTTTTTTTGGCAGGCCGTCTGAGCTGTTCACCAGGCTGTGATTATCGGTCACGGTGAACAAGCAGCCATAGTGGCACTCTGTGTTACGAATCGGCGCTGCTTCTGAACTGATTCGCACCGAGAAGTCATGATTGTAGTATGATTTATTGTTGATTCCCAGCCTGACCACTCATCCCTATAAACGCTCATCACAGGTTTCTGTCGTGCATTAAGCTGTCCCGGTACAAAAGTTCTCGAAATGTTAAAAATATCTTTCGGAAAGACTTTTAAAGGCCATAATTGAAGTGCGCACAATTTCGCATCTTTCCCCCGCGCTGAAAAATGATATCTTTGCAAGTAAGGATATCTTGAATAGAGGAAAGGTTATAAGGTTATGTCAAGGCATATTTTACTCGTTTGAAGCTTAAATTTGTCTTATTCTATTGGGAGAGTATTTATTTTTTTTTTTTTTCCTTTCTAGAAATAAAGGCTTGAATTAGAGTAAGACGACTTCGAGCTTGACATAAGAAATAAAAATAGAAATAAGCTCCCGTTTGCTTAAAAACAATCGAATCAAGCGAGATATTAGTCGAATTTGCCTATGCAGTATATTTTTACATACGGTATCATTTTTAGTAGTCAATGAGCCAGGCCGTTTTTATTTTCTTAAGTCTGGCTCTGTGGTTTTACTCGGGAGCTACACGGCTTGGCTCATTAAGACCATTAGTGCACGAGCGTAGTGGATTGCGTCGTAAGATTTAGAATAAATCGTTATGAAATTGATCTATAAATCAGGTTCCATTATAATTCCGAACAATTCAGGTACATTTGTGCTTGTTCAGACTTTAGGCCACGCCTCCTGTCTGAGTCCGACGATGTAGACTAAACTATGTGAAATTTCAGCTTTAAGCCGGAGCTATGGCTTATTTTTTTATATGACGTGTGACGTCTGTTTTTTGTCCATGAGCAAGTCTGTTCGAGATACTCAATAATTCAGCATAGTTTAACTGGAGCGTGTGATGAGTTTGCAGTTTGCTATAAGCTATAAGCTGTAAGCTTGCGTAATTTGGTAACAATATTAAAACTGAAGAAGCGAACTTTCAACACTGATCGAGGACATTTGGCGTGAGTGGAAATTTATTTGGGATAAACTGCCTATTAGTGAGCAATGAAATATTTCCTATAACAGGGCATGCTGTCACAGGAAACAAAATCTGCAGCAGGACGGTTGAAGTTCTTCTTGTACCACAGCAATTTGCCAAAGCAAACAATTTTTCATTACTTAAAAAAAATGACATGGCATATGTTTTATCCATTTATAGTTGCATTAAACATTGTGGAAAATCCGCAAAACGAATTAGCATCGACGAACAGTCATTTCCTCTACAGCTTCTCTCTCTCTCTCTCTCTCTCTCTCTCTCTCTCGAGAAGATAATAAGATGAATGCAGCTTGTCATGTTACAGAAAAACCACAAAAGAGCAAACTGCTGGAAAATACCGTTCCAAAGCGTTGACACTAGACACACTCCTTACATACATTTGAACTAAATATACACGTCATCGTGTCAACTATTCAACATTTCTCTTCGTTAAAAACCGTCCGACATTTTTAGCCTCGGACGATGTAGATCGTTTGCCGCACTAGGGAATGAGTTGTTGCTATAGATACGATAATGTATTAAAGCCAATCAACACTTTCCGACCAATCAGATTGGAGAATTCAGCAACGCCGTGTGACCCAGATGAACCACTGATTTGCCATGGCTTTAAGTAGCTGTTTATTTATCACAAGAAGAGATAAAAGTACAAACAAAAGAATAAATATGTGAAAACGAATGCTTTTATTTTTCCATCTAGCTCAGCGTTAGTGAGCGCTCGTGTGTGTGATCCCTTGACAGAAATATCTATGTGGGTGACACTCTTATAATAATACTCGTCCATGTGAGAAATGTCAGTAAGCATTCGCTATTTATACGCGTTTCTTCCGTTTTCTGGGTTCCGGCTAGCCTAACTAGCTGTCACGTTGTCTTTCCCGTTTGTTTATCGGTCATGAGAATCGGCAGAACACCACTTCCGTTCGAAACCTGCTGCTTTAGAGAAACAAAATCCTAGCAAACGTGTCGATATGGACAAAGACAGGCTTGAATAAGCTCTTAACGTTCATTCTGCTAGAAAACCCAAATCGGTTGAATTTGAGCTGGCTGTGCGCCTTGTTTTCAAACACGTTCCTCTGAGGCCCTGCGCAGAGTCGAGCTCTGTAGATCCGTAGCTCTCTGGTGGGCGGACGAGCTGGGCCCATTTCAGAGTGATTAATTTCAGCGCTGTGTGTTTTGCGTCTCATTACTCTTGCAGTTTTAATGGGTTCTCTGCTCTCAGAGCTGGCTGCGTGTCGCACAAAGTCCCACCACTGCTGCGGCGCAAGGACTCCACTTTGGCATCAAGTCCTTATTGTTCTCCGGCTCCTCATTTAACACTATTGTGTCATCGTCCCTCCCTTCTTTTCATTAGAAGAGCCTGATCGGGATCGAGGGGCCCGGGTGTAAAACATCTGCGAGGCTAATGAGGTCAAAGTGACACCATGCTGTCGAGTGCCAACGTTCTTGTGCATCCGTCATGATTTCTTATAGGCGGATGAGACAACACGACGTTTTTGTCTTTCACGATGTCCACCATATGGCAATCGTAGTTAGTTGAACAAAAAGTAAGTATTCATTAGGATGAACAGAGATATGTTTAAGATGAAAAAAAACTTGCTGGCAGTTACAGCTTCAAGGTATTTAGTAAAGAATATTAAGAATTAATTAACCTGTCGCAGGATTGTGGTTCAACTTTGGTCCATCCCACTTGGCAATTCTGCTTCAGCTCCGCCAAAGTTACGAGGCTCTCACTGATGGATTTCAATTTTAAATGGAAGTCAAGTCAGGAGGCTAGGCCACGCGCAGCCTTCTTGAGTTATTTTTGGCGTGTGTTTGTCTTGTTGACATGTGTATCCTTTTCCCAGATTCCGTTTCTTGGCTGATGAGATTAAATTAATGTGCGTCCCAATACTCTGTTCGTGTGTCCTTTGACAATGTGCGATGCCCCAGTAGTGTTTGCAGAGAAGGAGAGCCGTATCTCTATGCTCCCGCTTCCGGGTCCTCGTCCAAGCACGATGAGCCGGATTACTGCCAAAATTCAGGATTTTGTTCCGAAAGTGTTCTGATTTGTCTAATTGTTGTTAAACTCTTAAACACGCATCTCTGTCCTTTTCCTCTAGTAGAGGAGTTTACTGTGAGGGTTGGGAACGGAGACGGTCGCAGTGAATATTGTTGACCGCTGCCTTCTCTCTTACCCTCCTTATCATTAATCCGAGAGCGCATTGTGAAATCTTGCATGGCAGAAATGTTCAGGAATGATGAGTTCCTAACGCGTGTTGTTTGTTTTTGCTATGGCTCTGTAGCGTTTTCTGTTCAAGTGTTCTTTAATAGTGTAGTCGCTGAGAACTTCACCGTAAGGCGCATGAAATTTTCCCAAGAAACACCAGTGTCTTTGTAACTTTCATGGCACTGGGTATGATGTGCATGATTTTCCGCAGCATTTACACCATGTGATTATGTACTGGAAGTATATTAAATAACCATAGTGTTCAAATAGCTATTTCCCTTCATGGTATACTATTGGAATATTGTTGCTCTTAGTGATGATAAAGAAACATCCATCAAGCTTGACAATTCTTTGTTTTGGCCTAAGGGTGTGCAAACTTTTGCACTCAGCAGTGTGGGTCTTTAATCTCTCTCTCTTTCTCTCTCTCTCTCTCTCTCTCTCTCTCTCTCTCTCTGTGTGCTAGGTGAGCCAGCTTCAGGAGATGGTGAAAGAAGGAGACCAGGGTCTGGGCTCGGCTAGGTCACACATCTCCAGCCTGAAAGAGGCTCAAGAGAAGCTTCTGGAAGAGTTAGATGCCACACGGGCCAGACTGAGAGAGACCACCAATCTCCTCGCTGCACTTCAGGTCAGAATTATTCTCACTCACCATTTTCCAAACGTTGGCCTCAAACTTACAGAATGCAGCCATGTGACGCAGCTGTACTCGGCTCTCGGATCTGCGAGATGACACGCGTGATGGCGTCGACGCTGGTATTAGCATAAACGTCATACGTAAAAATGGTGAAGTGAGAGAGCTGGATCAACTGAAGGACTAAAGTGCCGCTGCATCGCTCTCTTTAGGTAGAGATAATGTGAAGGCTAAAGCAGCAAGTGGTTGAACTGCATTGTGGGTAATATAGGAACCCGTTAAATAGATATGTTGATGGAAAAAAAATGTAGTCTCTGATTAAAAAAAATCTTTTGATTGTTACAGTATATCCAAAGGCTTTTTTTTAATGTTTAATTAAATCACTGAGAAAATGATAATGCAAATTGAAATCGAATTCTCACCTACCCTTAGCAAATGCAAGCTAGTTTCTACGTTTATCCAGCTGGCTAATATTAGCTAACGTTACTGATTTGGTCTGAGCACTCGCGGACATGCGGACGTAGAGTATTTGTTCATGTTTAATGAGCGTATAAGTGTAGAGATGTTCCTGTTTTATTTGTTAGTACTTTCCTGGATTTTAATAAACACACCCATATTACACAAAATGTGTTTTCATGATTTGCTCATCCGCTAACGTCGTGCTGTTTGGACGGGCCTTTTACAGCACAGAGAAAGAACGGAAATGTGGTTCACGGCCCAGGGTAAGGGCGGGGTGTGCTGATATCTGCTCTGAGGTGCAGTCTGGCTGTCAGTCATGTCCTCATTTCCCCATGAATAGTGATGCTGATGACATCTGTAATGAGATCAGTGGAGTGGGACCTGTGACAGGTGCGGTGTTGAATTATGGATCTCAGCGTTTTGGGCGCCGGTGAGGAGCAGCGATACTGACACTTCATTAGAGCAAGACTCTGACACTGAAACTTTTCATTCCCTTGACCGGCAGAACATGCCCTCACTCTGACCTTGTATAGTGACCCTGTGTCTGCGTGCGTGCGTGTGTGTGTCTGCGTGCATTGTGTGTGTGTGTCTGCGTGCGTTGTGTGTGTGTGTCTGCGTGTGTGTCTGCGTGCGTGTGTGCGTGTGTGTCTGCGTGCGTGTGTGTCTGTGTGCGTGCGTGTGTGTCTGCGTGCGTGCGTGTGTCGGCGTGCGTGCGTGTGTCTGCGTGCGTGTGTGTGTCTGCGTGCATTGTGTGTGTGTCTGCGTGCGTTGTGTGTGTGTGTCTGCGTGCGTTGTGTGTGTGTATCTGCGTGCGTGCGTGTGTGTGTGTGTGTGTGTGTGTGTGTGTGTGTGTGTGTTTGTGTGTGTGTGTGTGTGTGTGTGTGTGT
>JAQQZR010000020.1:11575784-11588704 GCA_030068235.1 Notoglanidium macrostoma | reverse complement strand
CCCGCCTCTCACCCCAAGATGCTGGGATTGGCTCCAGCTTCCCCGCCACCCAGACGCATAAAGCGCTATAGATAATGAATGAATGAATGAATGGGTTTTGCTTCCTGTGATTCACATTTTGTTTAAATACACATAAAAAATAAAAACTTTTCTTTCCTATTGCTCTTTTCCTTTACTCTCCTTTCCTTTTACTGGTTGTTGAACGGGGCAGACAGTTGTCACCTAACAGCAACAAGGTTCTGGGTTTGAACCTGCTGGCGGACTGGGGCCTTTCTGTGTGAAGTTCGCATGATCTCCTCATGCAGGTTTCCTCTGGGTGCTCCAGTTTCCGCCCAAAGACATGCAGATTATGTCAACTGGCTACTCTAAATTGCCCATAGATGTGAATGGATGTTTGCTTCTCTGTGGTTGCCCGGGCAACCTGCCCAGTTGCCCTGGCAACCTACCCCACCTCTCACCTCCTGAAGTCAACTGGGATTCTCTCCAGCTTCTCCATGACCCATAATGAATAAGGAGCATACATAAAGGATGAATGGTTGTTGAACAACCTCGCCTATTTATTCACCACACAACTGTGAATAAAATAAAGAACAGTAGCCCAGATGCATAATCTTTTTTGTCCACTGCTGGGAAGGCCTTCTGTCCAAACTCCTGATGGTGCTACCCAGTGCTTGCTTGTCTGTTTCCATCTAGACACCATGATTTCATTTTGCATTTACAAATTTACCAATTTTAGTTGATTTATCCAGTATTTAGAACAATTTTTAACCATTGCTATTTAGAACAAAATCCTACAAATCTTTCTTTCATGAGTTTATATTGATTTTCCTTATGCGTGTTGTGTGAATGTTATATATATACGCACAGCTTTCTCACTGAGTGTTATTCATTCAGTGCTGGAATATGGTGTATGTGAGCTATTTATACACTGCCAGAGTAGAGGAGGCTAGACCTCAGAGCTTATACGTATCTAGATGTGCTACCACACTAGTAGCGCTTGCGGAGGTGCAAATGGGATCCTGTCTTATGGGAAGGTTGCTACATTGTTTATACTGAATGTGCTGAGAATTCAGAGGTGTCTTGGATGCAGCTGTGTGTGAATATGAGAGAGAGGTGGTGTGGGAATCTTGTCAGTCAGGCTGAAAGCAGGGGCACAGCCCTCCTGGGTGCTTTGCTCTTTCTGAGCATGTTGTCTTTGTGACTGAGAGTGTGTAGAGGGTTGTGTGTGTGTGTAAATGTCCAGTAGAAAGGCTGGGGCATATCTCCTGATAACTGTCTGGAAGACTGATATGGTCTGACCTTTTCAGCTTTACAAGCATTCCTGCAGAGACAAAGCTTACGGCTGCATGTCCTGTTTGGGCTTAAACACAGATTTTCTATCGTATAATTAAGCACGAGTTGGCAGGTATTGTAGCTCAAGAATCGGGGTTTGATCCTGATCCTGATTATTGAAGATTTTCATTACATTACATGGAATTTCATTACATCCCATTCTAAATCCATAGGCATTGATTTGGAATTGGTCCCCTGTTTGCAGCTATAACAGCTTCCACTTTTCTGGGAAGGTTTTCCACAAGATCTCGAAGTGTATGTGTGGGATTTTTTACCCGTTCATCAAGAGGAGCATTTGTGAGGTCAGGCACTGATGGTTGGACCAGAAGGCCTGGCTACAATCTCCAGTCTAGTTCATCCAAAAAAAGGTCTTGGTATGCTGTTGTCCTTCCTCCACTAAACATTACAGTTGGCACAATGCAGTCAGGCAGGTAATGTTCTCTTGGCAGAACCCAGAATCATGAATCAGACTGCCAGACAGAGAAGCGTGATTCGTCACTCCACAGTACATGTTTCCCCTGTTTAATTAATTATTGATAAAGAGGTATGTCCCAATACTTCTGCCCATATAGGGTATACTTTAGCTCATTTAAAGCAGGGGTCCTGGTTATATCACAGCACTTTAGAAGCGCTGTTGAATTCTTCTGATTCTGATAGTCAGCAGCTCTGACAGTAGTCGTATTTGTAAATCAAATCAGTTTTATATAAATGTGCCTGTCCGAAAAAAAAAGGTCACCACCTGGATTTCACCTGGACAATCTGTGCCACATTTTTCTGTCCTGGAACTAACTTTTTACAGAGTGGCCAGTTCTGTTGAGAATAGTGCGACTCTTTGGCATCAATTGATTCAATTGAATTTAACATCAACGTGACTAAATACGTTATTGTCATTAAACATATAAAAGTCTATTTCTCAGAGTTCCTACGTGATGCAGTAAAACCAAAACTATATGTGTGCATACCCAGTAGGTACCCGTCATAATCAGCAAAAACCTTTCAGGAAGCAAGACTTTCCAAAAACATTGTTGTGCAGTGATATCTGTATCTATACCGCTTTTCCGTAAGTGTGGCGGGGAAGCTGGAAAAAAAATTATTCCTATTATTAAAAAAGAAAAAAGTTAATAACAAATAGACCTTTTCTTAATAGAAGTCGGTTTAAACGTAAAACAACCACCTAGGGTATTATTTTTCCGACTCCGCTAATATCTCCACCGAATGACATGCAAATAAGATTGAGCAGGAGCAAAGCAAGTGGTCACATGATGCTACAAGAACGTGCTGTGATTCCCATCAAATACAAATGTCATGTTATTTTCTGGAAATAAAGTAGACAATCCTTCTCAGTACAGTTGTCCTGTCTTGGTGTGGGATGAAAATCCTGTCACATGACGCTCCATTTATAGGCAAAAGCGTTTTTGTCCAAAAGAAAAAACTTTCCATTATATATTTTAATTTGTATAGGGATGTCGGGGTTCAATGTTAATTTGCTTCAGAGTGCCATGATGTGATTATAAAATTACTCTTGATACATTTAAATTCTATGCACAGTATTTTTACACCGTGTGACCATTTATGACTTTTAAAGCATGAAGGAAAATGCTGTACCTCAGCTCCAGAGCAAAAGCCCAGGAATGAAACGTGCAATTGACCTGCTAATTCACTTTGCCCTTTCTGAATTATCTACAAGCTTTGCCACTTGCTCGAGGTTCCTCTTTTAAGCAGGAACCAATATGTAGGACTTTTTTTTTTTTTTTCCTCCTGAGCCAGATGGGAACCTGTGATGCGTGTATTCCCAAAATACTTTAGCATGGTATGACAGAGCTGTACATGGCATGTCTCATATCTAGTTCATTTTGTCCTCTTAATTCGTCGAATCCAAAATTGAGCAGATCTGAGTTGGTCTCTAACAATTCCAGAGGCACACTGCTCCAGAAACCAGCGTGAACTTGCTCGTGAGTGTATTATTTTGCTCTGAAGCTCATCCTGTAGTGCGGTATTAAAAAGGAAAATAGTTTTGGCAGAAATTATGGCAGCTTTTCTGCTCTCTCGGCACTCTCCACTTCTTTTCGGCTGCAGGTTACACAAACGTTTAGCTCACTGTTCAAACAAAAGGAAGCAAGAGAGAGAGACCCAAACAGTTTGTTAATATAACAACACAGATAGGTGTCAGGTGTGCCATGTTAATTAGCTCTTCCCTGTACAGAATCCATCCAATAACCTACACCAGCCCATGCATCATCAAATATACTAGCTAGCCAGCTTGGCAAGTTTTTAGCGTATACATAGTGTACACAGTTTTATAACTTTGTTTTATCACTCAGTTAAACTCATGGCCAAGTATTTTTGGCTTCTGTGATTGTTGGCTTTGAATGGAAATACAAATAGTAGCACAGAATTCAAATCAGAATAGTTTAAATAGAAAATCAGGAACTAAGAATCGAATCTTTTTCCTCACCCCTAATTGAAACCCGTCCAGTCCGCTGTATTTAACTCCTCTCTGATTGCCCCCTCACCTCTCTTCATTATTCACTGTTGATCAATCTGGATCCAGTTTCCTAAAAGCCTCGAAAAATTTAGACTATTTGAGAACCAGATAGATAGAGAGAGAGAGTTCAAACTGATGCTCGCTCAACCCTTCACTGCTCATCTGTGTGTCGTGGTGCTTTTGGGAAACTTGTCTCTGGTTAATTTGTGGAAGTTTTCTTTCGTAACTCTCTCAGAAGGTAAAAAGGTGAACTTCGCTCACTTGTCTTTCTGGCAGCGATGTGCAGATTCAGCAGTTTTCCTAAAGCATCGAGAGACGTAATTACCTCCGCTTATATTTCATCAGGGATTTCCGCATCTGCCGTTGTTAGTAGCCTGACCGACCAAATTAGCTCGACGTTACGTCTGCTTCGCTCACATTTACGACCTGTATGGAGCAGCAATTTCAAATCCACAATAAGTTGCTAATGTATGTAAGTGGTTATTGATTTTAATGTAATTTTTCTGACTGGCCAAGACTTACTAATCATACCAAGGCTGCTTTAATTGATGGTTCTGCAGAAAGTCCATTAGAATCCAGCTCTAATTTCTGGCTTGCTAAAAGATTCTGCTTGAAAAGAGTTTACATTATTTTTATAATAAGTGCTTGTGCCGTGTGTGTGTGTGTATGTGTGTTGGTGTAGGAACTGGAGGAGCGTCTGCGGCAACAGCATCACATGGAGCTGCAGTCCCTAAGAGAAGCCCACAGGCAGAAAATCGAGACGCTGAAGCAGCAGTCGGAGCAGGAGCTGCAAACGCTACGCTTCGAGCTGGAGGACGAGGGGAAAGCCATGCTGGGTAAGACACACAGTGACGAGGTCCGGGCTGAAGGACGGCCGCCTTTTGTCCCTACTGAGAGGACACAGTGGATTTGAACTCGGGCTTTTGGTGGGAAAATTTTCAAGGCACACATTTCCTTTCAGAATAACCACAGGGCGAAATGTAAAAATCTTTTTGCTCCAGGCAAAACAGTCTACAGCGTGTGCAAAACAAGTTCAAGGACTCATTATCCAGTCTGCTTACCCAGTGGTTTTAGTGTACGTATACTGGTAGAAAATGGCTAAGAGTAAAATGGGATTCTTAGCTAAATTAAAGGGTTCTGATTGGGGAAATACTCTCACTAAGATTCCTCGCATACATGCACAGGCGTTACTAATAAGCTAAAGGGTTAAACTGCTAAATCCAAATATTAGTTCAGGTGTCATGAAGCTCAGGACTGCACCACACAAAGATCGTTGGTAAATTGTTCAGCGAGTATCAATTCATGCACTTTTTCTACAAGTTTAGATTATTTTAAATAGACCTGTTCAAACTTCTCGTACATCTAATTTGCTCATTTATTCATACATTTACCGTCATTAACCGCTTTATTATGGTCAAGGGTTGTAGATTATCTCAAACACTGAACATGATGTGGGAATACATCCTAGATAGAATTACCTAGGGGCAATATAAAGTCCCCAATCCCTCAACCAGCATGTTTTTGGGTTGTTGGAGGAAACCGGGGAACGAAGATGAAACATGGACATGCGGCACTCCACACAGACGGGAACTGAGTTCATGATCGAAGCAGCCTGAAGCTGTGATGCTACCAGCTCTGCTACCATTAACACAACTATTAATATTCATTTTAATAATAACAACCGCATGAGAGAAGAATATTTAATTATCTAGGGTGGGGGTGGGGCTTATTTCCAAGCCAGAAAAAAATTTAATGCAGAAAATTGACAAAGGAATAGTGCAAAATCACACATTGGTGAGGTGTCTTTGGAATATTATGATTGTTACAGTTCTAGAAACACTTTAAAACTTTAACAATGTGTGGCCATAAGTACAAAAGACAGCTAAAAAGTTAGCACTAAAAGTTTCCTAAGCCGCTTGTACGAATTCAGTGTCTAAAACTGCAGTGTCATGGAGTGCTCGAGGTGTATGGCTCCAGGTTTAATTAAAGTTTATTTTTCGGATTTTCCTAGTGTCTTTCACACAGAAGAATTACCAGGCAGTGGCACTGATTTTCTCTGAAACGTAACCATAAATATGAGAAACTGTACAGTGCAGAGAAGACAAGACCGAAGGAGAAAATCGCTACTGTTAGAATAAAAGCAATTACTTCTTTGACTCGACTTTTGTGCGCTGAACGTCAGTGATTGATGATTTTTAATACAATGTAAAGATTCGTGTCACAAGCATAATCTCTCTCTCTCTCTGTTTTTCTCTCTCTCTGTAGCGTCTCTGCGTTCAGAGCTGAATCATCTCCACGCTTCAGCTATAGAGCACCTGCGGCAGACTCATCAGCATGAGAACGCAGCTGCCAAGAAGGAGCTGGAGAAAGCCCTGGAGCAGAGCAGGATACAGGTGATCACCACACCTCCACCTGCCGGTCTAATGATCAGTGTGCTGGACAGTAGTGCTGATTTTTACTGCAGCTTCAGCTCTCCTCTTTATATTCATTCATTCCGCTAAACAGCTAAAGTATCAGCTCAACTTCTTCACTGCCGCCCAGCCAGCGATGTGTCCGAGTGGCAAAATGAGCGTGACAAGACCTAATTGGGTGTAGGACAAGGTTGCTTTAGCTGAATAACTGAATGGGCACGGTCTGCTTAAATACAGAGAAGTCTGGAAAAATCCACACAGCGGGAGTGAAACAAGAAAATCATGGCAGGAAAAATGAAATGTTGTGTCGTGCACTTTTATACCGTAGTGGTAACCAACAATATCAGTCTTTACACTAGACTACAAGACACGTTTAGAGACGGGAATAGCAGCATAGTTATCAGTAAGTCTCTTATTCACGTTCACTGTGTCGTCGCCTAATCCATTCAGCGAGAATTTCCAAATCATTTCCACTGTTTCTCAGACTTTTCTCAGATTTGCTTCTGGTAAAGGTTGCATCTGCTTTGCACCAACCTTACGTAGTTGAACTTTGACCTGTGAATTCATGAAGCTCGGCCGTGTATGACAATAGAAAGCAAGAGGCCAGGACTGTTTAATTTTTTTATTGAAAAAAAACAAAAAAAACAAAAAAAAAAAGAGAATCTGCTTATTATTACGCAGCAGTTTTTGGATTTCACTTCAATTTGGTCACCCAGGAAGGCTAACGCATTCTTCCTCCTTTTCAAACCGCTCCACCCGTTACGTCACACTCGAAGGAAAGTGCTATCCGCCCTCTTCTGCGTACATGGACCTACAGAAGCCCATGATTGGCTACTCTTTGTCTCTGTGATTGACGAGGGAGAAAGAGTATGCTGCGTGTCCCACCCAGAGAGCACGGTTAATTTTTGCTCCATGGCTGCGGCATCGTCAGGATTCGAATCTCCCTAGAACAAAACGAACGCTTTTCTGTTGCACTCGAAAAAATAGGTACGTTTTTTTTTTTTATTATTATTTGTTTGTTTGTTTCCAGAAATACTACATTTAACTTACAAGCAATATCCCTGTTTAAAATTTAACACTGGCTAAACACACTCCAACTTGGCTGAGACAGATTGCACGCGCCGCACAGATCTGAGAAAGTTTCCTTTTGAAATGTCAAAGATGCAGTGAGCTGAACATGCACCGTAACAGTCTGCTTACATTTCTCATTAATATTGCTGTTAAAATGGACAAAGCTTGCTGTTTAATATCAGGGCTTAATACCAGCCACGGGAACTCGGAACAGCTCACAGCACCCCCGTGTGAAGAGAAGCTCATTAATCATAGTACACTGTCAACGAATAAGAGCGCGAAAACCTTCAAACTTTAGTGCTCGTGTACAACTCATGAACGATCTGTCAGGGTAAGAAGATGAGTCAGTGTGGTTGATATTTAGTAGAGACTCATACACGCAGTGTAATAATCACCCCCCGTGGCTCTCGTGCTATAAAAGCACACTCATTTTTCTGCATCGTTCTGCATGGCTCTAACTGCTGCTGATTAGAAACCGAAGATTCCACTTCATCTTCGCCGAGTGAGTAAACATTACATCATCCTCGCTCATCCTGGAGGCCAGCTGGAGCTCTGCGACTTCCACGGCACGGTCTCGTGTCTGTTTAACCCACACCTTCACCAGTGTCACTCCAGCATCAATCACCATCATTTAGTTCTCATGATCACTGCACCACATCCTGCAGATGGCTCATCCAGATGTTCTTCCAGTGACGCACATCATTCATCACGGAAATTCAGTACGTTTCGAACCAGCCAAGCACTGAAGTTAGCAGTAGAAATTTTTAATTATCTCACATCCACCAGACTGCACCGATCTCACACACACACACACACACATATACACAGTTTGAGATTTCTCTGTGTAAGTGATTGTATGTGTGTATCCCCTGAATGTATGTATGTATGCACAGAGAATAGAAGCTTTTGCTAAAATGATGTACGTATCCATCAATATACCAGAAGGTAGGTGTACACATGGAGACATGCCAGGTTATAGCGTCATGAATACACACACTCGTAAAGTAACAGAATAAGTGTGTATTTAATAAATATGCAAATTATATAAAAAATTCATCATCATCCTAATCGTTTCTAATTCCACCTTCAAACGTAGACAGCATCTTCTACCTGAGTGAACTGTTTACTGAGAAGGAAAGTGATTCAGCTTCAAGAAAGAGCGACTTCCTGTAACATCCTTTTGTCCATTTTTATAGGTAACAGTACATCAACTAGACTAAACACCTCAGAGCAGTTAATTGGGCCATTTAAAAAGATGATTTATGCGGCCGCACGACGCCCAGCTGTTCAGGATTGACCACAGTTGACCAGTAATTCAAGAAAGCAGTGGACGTTTTCAAGGTTAAAGCAAAATCAATTCAGAGTGTTCTGGGCTGTTTTTCAGATGATTTATTATTGAAGTTAAATTCTAATAAACAACAGCAAGGAACTTGCCAACGTGCACTTCAGTTATCGCTTTTTTTATAGGCTGCTCTTTTAATGGAAACAACAATAATTCAGCGCAAACAATGTTGCGCAATAATACATCTGAGGATCATAATGCACTATTTAAGGACGTACCAGTTCTTTAAATGCGGTTGTGTGGACGAACCGGCACCTCATCTGGTTGTTGATTCTGAAACTGAGTGCGTGCAGCATGGAAGCTCATGTACTTCAACAGGGCTGCCTTTATAGCTCACTGACCAAACTGGAGGATTAGGCACGTACCCATTCACGATTCAATTCAATTCATGATGTTGGGTTCATAATTTGAGTTTGCAGTGATATTTTTTTGGGGAAAAAAAGAAAATAAAAAAATATATATATAAAAACAAATGCTATATTTATTTTTCTATCTTTAATTAACTTGAGTATTCCTTTTATTAAATGATAGATATATATTTTATTTTATTTTTTAAATAAACAATAATTACCTATATTAAGTAAAATATTACTTTTATTAAAAAAAAAAGGTAATAAGCTTTTTCTTAGAAATTAATAAAGTGTACATATAAAACAACTACATCCATTTGTTTCTCCTTTCCTTACTTTTCAGCAGTCCGTAAAAAAGAAAGCTACGATTTCTTGTTGAATTTATTTCTAAAGTTAATCGCACAAAAGCTCTTTCCCATTTTAGATCTGGTTTTCGTGTGTTTTCGCAACATTAGAACTGTGTCACTTCTGCTTATGGTTATATCACGTGTATTCACACTATTCTGGTGTCTAAATAACACAATAGAGCTCTGGTAGCTGATGGCACAGAGCAAGGCGGAATCAAAACATCGACATGTTGGCAAGAAAGCGGGGGTACTGTTAGGCAAACATAATAGATTATCCTGATTGAGGTCAACGTGGTGGATAGCTGTTGTGCGCCAGGATGCCAGAACAAGAGAGGACAAGTAAAAGGGAGAGCATTTTATCAGATTCCGAATGATCCTGTAAGACAACGTAAATGGATTACTGCCATAAAATGTGCTAGAAAGCACCAAAAGTTTTTTTTATATCGTTTCTGACTTTAATTTTAGTGACTGAAAGGCAAGTTCAGCCTAAGCATTACGGTGTGGCTTTTGCAGGTGATCAAAGGCTAAGCTAAAAGAAGCCTGATGCTCACTAAAGTGTTGCTGGATATTTTTAGTCGGTAATCCGGTATCAGAGCAGAACAAATGTGGGATAACAAATGACTTGTCTTGCTAGAATTATGAAAAGTTCTTGCTTTAAGTTTATGCCTGGAAGTTTGCTGTCTGCATTTTTATTATTCTGTATTTACAGCGAGGAAGAGAGCTGTATTTGATAGTTTCTAACTTTGAGAGTATGAGTCACACTGTAAACCTTTAACAAAATTTACTTATGCTTTTAGAGGAAAAGAGTGATAACCCTCTGTCACCCAGCTATGTAATCAATCAGGTCTTTCCTTATGAAGTTCAATGTCTTCGTAATTAAAGTGCGCAGCGAACTCTGACGGCTTCACATTTATTCGTCCATTCATTTTTGCGTACGCTTTTCATGCCATGTGGCAGCGTAAACAAAACAAGTCACGTGACGACCGGACCTCTATAGCAGCTAGAAACAAATAAGAGATGAATTGCGGTTCATTTTTGATTTCCATCAGTTCGAATCGTCATAAATTTATATCGTTATTTATCGATGCACGATATATCGTTACGTGCCTGTGGAGGATCCTACTGCGGCAGTATCTGGGAGATATTACTGCTATGTTCAACTTGGAGATGAATAGCATCTGAAATTTTGTCTGGATCAGCCTCAGTAAGCTTGCACGTTACGACAAAATGTTACCAAGTGTAAATATCCCGAATATAGTTATATTTATCTAGTATTTCCTATGTATTACAGCTTTAAATCTTTTTAGCTCTTTTTTAGGAATATGTGCTTAAAACTATACAAAACTATCCACTAATGGAAAAAGATTATTTCAGGCTTGAATCTTATATTTGGCTTCTACGATAACAAACAAGATAGTTCGGTTGGATGTCATTTTTTACAGTGCAGGCAGCGCTCTAAACTAAAAGATTATAGAACGGGATTTGCACCCGCACACTTTCCCACAACATCTTTAACATTATCGATATGGAAAAGAGGTTATGGGAGTTTAACCTTCCGCTGAGACATGTTCCCACCTTGGCTTGGGCCTGCATGACTATGCTTTTTAACCACAGGCTTAATTAGTAATATTTTCAGGCACTTTGGCGAGAGATTAGGAAATGTCATTATGACATGTATGTAGTTTGTAATTAAACCCAGTAGTAGCTCTGAGCTTTTTGAACATCTATATTGTTTTCCACATGTAGTCATACACCTTCCATAAACCTTTTAATGTTTAATTAAAGAAAATCTGTTCTGCCAAATATGCCGTTAGTCTCCCGTACAGGCATGTCTTAACAAGATGGCTGGCTCCGAGAACAGGAATAGAGCCTTACTCGTATCTGAGCTCAATACGTGGGTGATTTAAAATAATTACACCGATCACTCATCGTGGCAGAATGTTTCTCTCACTTTCCCCCGTCTTTCTGTCTATACAGCTTTTATCTCTCTTGCTTGCTTGCATTCTTGCTTTGCCGTCTCTTTTCTAATTTTCTCCTCCCTTTCACTCACGCTCGTTCCTTTCTCTCTTGCCTTTATTGATCGTCCCCCTGTGAGACATCACTGTGTGCCCGGGGTAATGAGCTGTGGGCGATGGGCTGGTCAAAGCCGCAGCGTGAAGAATCAAGTTTTATCGCCATGACGATCAGCAGAGCTGCGTGCCACTTTACTGTCCACTAGTTCTCTCTTTCCATCTCTCTTTCACACACACAAACAAACACACCATGCTCACCTAACATTCAACAACTGCGTTAGAGCTGATGAACAGTCTTTAAATGCGGAGCGCAAATCCATCTTCTGGACAGACTGGCTCTCGCCCATCATACCCACCTTTACAGCAAGCTCACGGCTTCTGCAGCTCCGTGATTAATATTTGTGTTTATGACGCACAGCGCCGATGAAGTCTTTTGGGAGACAAATTGCCGTAAACACGTTCTCTTCTGCTGTGACTTTTACAGCCAGTGATGAATGTGATTTTCTTGATTCATTATCGGCTACTGAGCAAAAGGACAGGTGACTTTTCTAACCTTTACAGAACACCGAAGTCATACTATATTAAGCAGCAGGCTGTCTTAGTGTCTTAGGGTCTTCCTTCATACTCTCAGTCTCTGTATGTTAGAATGATCAGGATGATTGTATGACTTTCTGTCAAAGCTCAGAGGAAGATGATAAGAGCACTCAGGTGTTCTCCTGCAAAGGCTCTGGAAATCAAAATTTCATTTCATGTTAAATATTTACACATTTAAAATTTTTTGCTCTCCATATAGATTCATAAGTTAAATATATAGCCAAGCTGTTTTTCTAAAAAATTATTGATGGAATAATTAGTACTTCATTTTGATGTTGTTTCCATGATGTTTCTATTTAAATATAAGACCTAACTGAATATCTGTATAAAAAGTACAATGTTAAAGTAATGTAAAGTATGGAAGTGATGTATTACACAGAAGTATGTTTCTGTTAAGACGGGTATTTTATATAAAGTAACTCTTTTTCTTTGCCTGAAGCTCTAGGGCTATTGTGCATTACCTCATTTCTGAATTGCCATTATGTTATGCCTTATGTAGTGAACATATATAGTAAATAAATGGGAAGATGTTTGTGATTTATCAGAAATGGAATATAATATTCTTAAGATTGTTTTCATTAGTATATAATTACCTGAAACTGTCGTTGTGTTTTCATAAGCTTAGAAGTCCCTTTTTTTTTCGCGAGACCTTTATATATACGTAGGGAGCGGGTCCATCTCTACAGAGCCGCCATGTTGCGCCGCTACAGTAGCCCCGAATGGACAAACCTCTAGAGAGCTCATTCTGAGTTTCCCATTTTTACAAGTGGCAGCGTGAATATGGAAGGAAGCACCGGACAGACGACAAAGAAGGAAGGAAGACAAAGAAGAGGAATCAATCTGGTGTCTGAGAATCCGTATTTTGAAAAATGGAGTCTCATTCTTATTATATAGCGCAGATGAAGTGTGAATGTAAGTACTGGATGGTAATATATATATAAATTAGAGTTAGTACGGTTAATCTGAAGAGGATGAA
>JAQQZR010000020.1:11557505-11575684 GCA_030068235.1 Notoglanidium macrostoma | reverse complement strand
GTGGTTATAATGAGCACTAGCTTCCATAATGCCATCCAGGTGAAATCTGTAGTATTTGAGGTGAGTGTCTATTACACTTATAGCTTTGAGGAACTCTTGTCTTAATGCTCTGCTTATGGGTATTTAGAAAATGTGATCTTGATGTCCTGCCCATGGCTGGCCCTAACATCTACTAGGCACTCTGGGCAGCTGCTTATACCACCTGAGCAAAGGATTGGCCCTAGTTCTGCAACTATTCACTAAAGCATGTAGATGACAGATGAAAAATGTGGCACAGATATCTAGAAAGCAGTTGACCTTTTGCTAACTGGGATCTAGACAATATATACGAACGTCTAGAATGCTGTTTCTATTGCGCTGCTTTGAAAAAGACAAGATAATAGGAATGTCTAGAGAAAGCAGATATGGATTTTCTCCTTGTACTCTTGTTGCTAAAGAGGATTTAGTGGTCCTGGCTGTTTCTTTCTGTTTTATGGCTGATAGAAATATCACCATTCCGAGCTCGTCTTGTAGTTAAAATACCCAACACACATACTCATGTAGTCGCACAGTGAGCAGGCAGTGAACCAGAGGACCGAGCTTTTCTCCAAAATGATTTCCTCAGAGATTCTGTCTGTCTGCGAGACAGGACGAATGCATCAGTCACGGGCTTATGAAGTTCAAAAACTCGTCAAACGAACGAGAGGGAGCTGACTGTTGAAATAATACTTTAGTATTCCAAACAGTCTTATCATCTGGCGTTCAGGCATAGTCAACACGTTATTCCAAGCAAGCACTTATACTAACGCATTTAAAAACGCACAAGTGTTGCACGGTTTCATCTAACCAGAAATACTCCCCAGCATCAAGTAAATGATTTCAGAAAAGAAACCAAGTATATACGGTGTGCGTCACTGCTGCATTTCTTGCTCAGTGTGTGAACTGATAATCACAAGACATAACGTGTGTTTTAATGGCAGCATGTGAAACTGAAGAAGAGCTAACGATCAGTAAACCCGAACACAGCCAAAGGCGCCAAGACTTTTGCATGTAATGAAGATATGGAGGAGTTTCAGTGCATAATATCTGGCTGAATCGCAAACATCTTCCTACGGTAGTAGGTAGGGCGTTCCCTTATGTTAGACCATATGTAGGGCACAATATGAATAAGCAGCTGTTTTGAATTTGCTTCAAGATGGCACATTTCATTTGGATCACTGGGAGGTAATGTAAGATCAAGTACAAACCGGCATTAATAAAACATTGCTGTGAGAAAATTCATTAAAACTAATCTAAACCCTTTTAAACCTCTGTTTAAGCAACAGACTTTTGAGCAAGTGAGAAAGTTTGGCAGACAATCCAATAGTCTTGTACTGAAGATATTTCTCTTAATACAGAAAATCTGCATTATTTTAAGCTCCGCCCACATATCCCAACTTGGCTCATATTATCATGGTAACTCCCATCTGGGAAAGAAGAGTGACCAAATTCATATTCAGAATGGGGAAATAAGTACTGCATGGCTTGCTTTGGGATGGAAATAGCTACAGTGTGGAGGATTATGGGTAATTTGCTGACACTGCTGCATCATCTGGGGTTAAGGGGTATGTAATATACTGTATAGACCGCAGGGTAGGGGTTTTTTTTTTTTTGTTGTTGTTTGTTTAAATATACAATTGAGTGACTATCAACCACTCATACCGATGTGCTTTATAATGTACAAAAATTTTTATTTTTTAATCTAAAGCTTAATTACATAAAGCAATCTTAAATTCTTCCACATGTATCTACAGTAAGTGCAATTTTGCTAAAAGCAGGAGAAGTGCTGTTTATATGAGATATGAGCAGGAATAAAAAGCTCTAATGACTGTAATAAATAAATAGGATATTACATATTTTCCTGATAGTTAAATGGACAGATTATATATATATATATATATAATCTGCTGCAGTCATAAAGTCTAATGATTTTTGTTTTACACTTGAATGCACCTCAGGCTGCAAAATGTTTGAGAATTCTGAAAGTATTGGAAGAGCAAGCCCATTTCTTTCGTTTTTGCCATACTTAATGTATAAATAAATAAAAAGCCATTTGGGTTTGAGATCAAACGATGAGACAATAGATCAAATTTAATTTTCTAATATTTAAATCTATATGCGTTAAACAACTTAGATCATGGCACCTTTTGAACTCACCCATTTTTCAAATGACCAAGCATATTGGAGCTTGGGACTGACAGGTGTTATGAGCCCTGTTAGATTGATTGTTTCAACATTTAATAACTCTGAATGCCTACTCTTGATTTGAGCCTGAGAAGACTGAATTTGTTGTTAAAATGGATAAACCAGAGAGCTGTCCATGGGAGACAAGCAAAGTGTTTTGAGGCTGAGAAAAGAGGCTAATTCAATCGGAGCCATTACACAAGCAGTGGCCACAACCAATACAACAATTTGGAACGTCCTGAAAAAGAAAAACACCACTGGTATGCTCACAACCAGACACTGAACGGGTTGGCCGATGAAAACAACAGCAGTTGATTAGAGAAATATTGTAAGAGCTGTAAAGAAAAACCCATGAACAACAGTCAGTGACATCAACAACAACCTCCACATGACAGGGGTGGAGTTATCACAATCAACCATTCGAAGAAGATGTCAAGAGCAGAAATATACAGGACATGCTACAATATGCAAACTACTCATCAGCAGTAAGAATCAGAAAGAAGGTTAGAATTGACAAAGAAATACAGAGATGAGCCACAAAAGTTCTTGAGCCAAGATTAACCTCTGCCAAAATGATGGGAAGGCCAAAGTGTGGAGCAGGAAAGGATCTACTCATGATCCAAAAAACGAGTTCACGGGTCAGTCATGCTTTAGGTTGTGTCATGGCTTGGGCTTGCATGGCTGCTCCTGGAACAGAAGAGCTCACTAATCTTTATTGATGATGGAACTCGTGATTGTAGCAACAGAATGAATTCAGAAGTCTACAGAAACATACCATGTGTTAAATTACAGAGAAACGCAGCCAGTCTAATTGGGAGGAACGTCATGATGCAGCAAGACGACAATCCAAAACACCGTCAATACACACTTCATCAGAGGAAAATAGTGGAAGGGTTTTACACTGGCCAAATCAAACACCAGATCCTGATGGAGTAGAATTTTACCTCCTGAAGAGGAGACTGAAAGGAGAAACCCGTCAAAACACACAACAAATGGTAGAAGCCTGGAAAAACATTACAAACAGTTTGGCGATGTCAGCGTGTCACCGGCTTGACGCAGTTATTGCAAGCAAAGGATATGCAACAAATGTTATTTGCTTTAAGCTAGTTTAAGACTCTTACTTCCAATACTTTTGCTCAAGCATAGCAATTTTAGACACCTAATGCAAATACGATGCACAATGACGAGCTTTGTAGGTGTATAGTTTACTGACTGTAGTCCATCTGCCTCCATGCATAATGTACTGGCCCCCTTTTATTCTGTTCATCAATAGGATATCTGACCAGATTTTATAATATTTTAGCACACCCTGACATTATAGATCTAAGTTTTCCGTCATGAGCTAACAGAAACTGTAGGAGCATCAACACATGAGGAGCCTGAGGAGCATCAACACATGCTTTTAGCTCCAGGACTCACTGTTATGCCATTATTAAGTTACTCGTGAGGTATGAAATGATAGTAACAGAAATGTAAAACTAGATGAGGAGATTACAATTCAATTAAGCAAGATTCGTTTAGATTTTAAACGCAGCTATAGGCTGGGCTCGGCGCCACAGGAAGAGCTGGCGTTTTTAAAAGTCAAAGCCATTAGAGCAAAAGATTATGTGCATAGCGCCAGCTGATTAAACCACACTAATTAATTACACTGAGCTGCTAGTTCTCCTCGTGTATTCCTTAATGTATGATGATGACTACATGTTGATGACATTTTAAAATCATCAAGATTATTATAATGTGTTTTTATTATTATTATTCTATATTCAAAGCAGGGTGTTTTTTTTTCATATGGGTACTGCTTCTGAAAAAGTGTCCAGAGTGCTGAGGGATTTGGACAAGAGCTATTAGATGTCTTCTCTCATCTCATCTCATTCAGGAAATGTCTGAATAATTTATGCACTTGCCCCATCCCCAAGCAGGGAGACTTCTTGTTTGGCTTTATTTGAAAACACAAAGCTACTCCGGACATTGAGTTCATACTAACTTTGGCTGCTAAGCGGCGACGCCTGAGTGAAGGTCTGATCCTGTGAGATTATCTCGGAACTGTGTTCTTTACTACTACTTGTCAATTGAACAGTTTTGTTGTGCAGATCTGGCAACCCTGATTTGCAAAAGTATTCAACTTCCCTAAGTCATTAGATTTGTCTGGATTACAAATGACACTTACAGATCGTTCCAGTGAGTGTTTTCTATTGCAAATCAATATGCTCTTAAGGTAATTTGTTGATCCTTAAAAAAATAGAACTGATAAATGCGGCTTGCGTAAGTATTCAATCCCTTCAGACTAGTACATAGTAGAACCATCTTTTGCTGCGATTATAGCTTTAAGTCTGTTTGGTTATGTTCCTACCAGCTGTGTGAAGTGTTTGGGAGAGATTTTCGCCCGTTCTTCCTAGCCGATTTGCTCCAGGTTCTTCATGTTGGATGGGTTTAGTTTGTTGACTGTAATTTTCAAATGGTGCCACATTCACAATAGGATTCAGATCTTGACTTGACTCTATAACTTTCTGTTCTTAACCACTCCTGCCTTGGCATTGGTCTTGTGATTGGGCCCATTGTCCTGCTGAAGGTGAAGTTTTTCACGAGCTTTAGGGTGTCTTTTTTCTTTTGTTTGCTTGTTTTTTGACTGAAGCAGGGTCTCTTGGAATATCCTGTGTATTTTGTTCTATCCATGATACCTTCATTTTCTGAGGATGAAAAGCATTCCCAAATGCATGATCCTGCCACCACCATATTTCACTCTAGGGATGGTATTAATTGAAATATGGCCTGCATTAGGTCTGTACCACACTGTACTTTAAATCTTGCCCAATTACTGTATCTCAATCTTGGTCTCATCACACTTCTTCACTTTTGTGCTTTCATATAGCTCTTCTTCAGCAATGGTTTCTTTCTAGCCACTCACTCATACAGTTCTTAATCATGCAGAGTTCTTGAAATGGTTCACACCTGCACCCCACTCTCACCCATCATACTCTGTAACTCCTTCAGAGTGACTGTTGGCCTCAGCAGTCTCTGTCTGGTTTTTGCGTGTCTTGGGTGGTATGATGCAGCTTCTACTTCCTCACTATTGAGCCAACAGTGCTTACTGGGACGTCTAATTTCTTAGATACAATTTGACATCCTATTTCTAAGATATGAAATCCTATTACCTTACCTTTAACTTCCTTAGTATGCTGCTTAGCCTTCATTTTCACTCATTTCCATCAGACTGACACTCTCTTCAAAAACAGGTCAACTGTGGTGATTTTTAACAAGACATTGGAACCTGTTTTAATATTTCAGAGGTGAAAGCCTACTGTAAGTCAACTGTGTCCTTGTTAAGACAATGTCTTTTATCTGGATCTTCTGCAACCCAGCAGGTTGAATACTTATGCAAGTAGAATTTTTTTTTTTTACTTTTTGATTTTCTTTGAAATACTCGCTGACCAATAATTAATTTTGAACTTATCGAATTAACGTTTATTTATTCAGACAAATTTGATCAGATTCTAGCGGGTTGAATACTTTTTGCCTTATATTATAAACATGTATACCGTTTTCTTTACGATTCAGGATTAAACAGACCTTTCTTGATCATTTTCTGAAGCAGGAGTCGACCACAAGAAAAATGGTGCAGAGTTTAAATGACACACTTTTTTAAATAGATAAATAAATAAATAAATAAATTATGACTTCTTGCTCTCACGTGCGAGTCTTTATTAAATAAGTGTGCGTGATGAGCTACAGTCTCACCAACATACATCTGACCCTGAGCTCTAACAATGTCTCTAACTTATTCATAGCAGAGCTATTCCTATACAGCATGCAAGTTGAAGAACTAGGAATAGAGATGCCAGAAAGGAAAGCGGGGCCATCAATATTACATCATTTCCATAGCAGAGTGTTGTGTAAGGGGGAAAAAATTGCTCCAGGAAATCTAAAAACATATTTTACATGAAGCATCAGCAAATATAGTGTTGCCACATGAATATCAGCATCACAACAGTTGTCCTTAAGGTGGGATGTGTGTGTGTGTGTATTTGTGTTGCAGGAGCGAGAGCTGCTGAGCCGTATCTCAGAGCTCCAGGAAGAAGTGGCCCGCAGGAAGAACCACATCGCCAATCTGGACCATGAGATCCACACGCTGAACGAGAACATCAGTACTCTCACCAAGGAGCTGGAGCTCAAGGGCAAAGAAGTGCTGAAGATCCGCAGCGAAGCCAACCAGCAGATCAGGTGTGTGTGTGTGTGTGTGTGTGGGTCTGTTTAGTTACTGAGGTTAAGGTTAGAGTTAGATTTAGATTTAGGTGCAGCATTGCATTAATTAGCTGCATTAATAGTTATGTCAATGAAAGGTCCTCGCAAGGATAGTAAGACAAGTTTAGTCATATTGTCTAAGCCTGCTGCTTCCAAAGCATTCTCACTACACCGTCTCCTACTCAGATTTTTGTCTGACACACTGTTAGTATTCAGCACAGTCTTCAGGTTAACCCCTGCAGCTTCCATTAACCATGCCTCTCAGTTCTAACTAATGGTGTTTTATCAGGTTTTAGGATATTCAGTGCAGTCGATTCACCAAATAACACGTGGTGAAGTGTGACAACGTCAACTCTGACATCCTGAGATAATAATAATAAGTCCGTCAAATTATTTATCTTTATACAAGCCACCAAGTAGCAATCAAGTATCTCAAAACACTCAGTACTACAGCCTTTAAGAGATTTCGGTGGGACGCGATGACATTAAATAATATCACCTCATACAAAATAAGAAGTTTAGAGGCTATCACACTTGACTCATGCTGTAAGCTTATTAGCAAGTCCTTTTGAGCAGTTATAGATGTACCGTTGTTCAACTGAGTTTGATACAGCAAATGTGCTTCCCATCATCGTTGTCACAGTTTGTGAGGCGCACATAGATCATCTATCATCTTAAAAACAATATGAAAGACCTGAAAATAGCCCCTGAAAAAGTCAGGCTTTGGAAAACTAAGACACATGAAACAATGTCACTGTGGTGCACATGCCTTTCTGAGGTACTCTCTACATCATAGACACACTGGCCACACTAGACAATCCGTATTTAATTTATGCATCTGTGATATGTATAGCCTATATATTGTATATAATAGTGAGCGAAACATGCAACTGATATTTATTTTATCTTTATTTGAATTTGTCATTTTGAAATTTGAACAAACCATGGCTTGAAATAGACAAACAGCCGCAAAAAGTGTGATAGGTGATTAAAAAGTAAACATTGTATGCTATACACCCTCACCCTGAGTTAGTCTGAGTGTTTATTCAGTACCATTCATATGTAATGGTCATACTGAATGAGGCTCAACATTCATTTCGTCGACATGCGTACTCGATAATATTCTTACGCTGTGACAGATTATCTGATAAATGTCAATAATGCTTTAATTAGTGAACTGCTATTTAATTAAATCCAGTTAAGAAAATGTTTTATAGTAGTGCTGATTTAAAATGCTGCAAATAAATGTTTAAACCGAAAAAAAAAAAAATTTAAACCAACTGAGTAATCAAGGAAAGATTATTCAATTAACACCCTAAAAATAATAAAAAAGAAAAAAAAGAATAATAATCAGTAGTTGCAGCCTTAAATAAGAATATACTACATGCACATGTGCACATAACACCTCACGAGTTTCACAACGCCACTCTGGTGTTGAGTGAAAAAAATTGGGTGGAAATTTCACCATTATTTTGTCTTTAAAGAAGAAAAGGGGAACAACATCACAGTACAGTGTACGTTCTGCATTACAGCTGAGAAAATGCTGTCATCATCCACATGTTTGGTATTGCGGTAATTTAGGTAAAAGTAACAAAGTAATTAGTTACGTTACTTTAATATTGTGGTAATTAGATCAGTTTACTGACTACGTTTTTCAGCAGGTAATTAGTAACTGTACTGGAACGCATTTTTAAAGTAACTCCCCCAACCCTGACTGTAATTCACTGTCCATGTGCTTTTTCACACAAGGTTTCATATCCAATTATTTAACATGGCAGCAGATCCTGAGTCTTGTGCTAATAATAGCGAATGACAAATCGCTTCTTCTCTCCTGTGGAGAAATGAGTGTGGGAATGCTCTATGCACACACATTTGTAGATCTGTCCGGGATGGTGTGTGTGTGTGTGTGTGTGTGTGAGTGTGCACACAAATATGAGCGTGTTAAAGGTATACAATATGACGAGTTGCTACTGAAGGGGGGAGCGTTCAGTTCGTCCCGAATGAAAATCGATAACTGAACGGAAAGAAGTGCATAAAACGCAGCGGTCCAGTCAAAATGTGGATGTCATGATTTATACACAGCTTTCTTACAGAAGATGGTCCTTATCGTGGAAGAGTGAAAGCAGCAGAGCAGCCCTGGGATGGATGAAAGTTAATGGTGTGATCAAACACAGCATGGTGTATGGGGACGATGATGAATCGGAGGACTGCAGGTTTCTGCCTCGCCACTTGAGCTCACGCTCTCTGTGTGTGTGTGTGTGTGTGTGTGTGTGTGTGTGTTCGTTCCCAGGGCTCATGAGCAGGACCTATGTAAGAAGCATGAGCGGGAGATGGCTGAGCTGAACGCACTGCACAACAGGGAGACGCAGAACATGCTCTCCGACTTCAACAAAGCCCAGGAGCTGCTCAAGGACAAAATCTCAGCCCTGCAGATCCTGTGAGTTCACACGCTGGGTTGGTTCAGGCAGCACCGTAACACCCAGAATCACAAATACCCTACCAAAACAAACGTTTCTGAACACCCCGAATTCACTTCAGCCAGGTTGAAATTAAATACTCTAGAATTAGCAAACATAAGTGAGAGATGGATCAAGTGACGTGAGAAATGTTTGCGTCAACATGTATTCATCTTATAGTTAACACTAAAACTGTCTAATATCCACTGTGAGACAAATCTAAGCTTTACTGTAATGTGCAGTAACGATATAAATTATATAAGTAATAAGTGCTATCTGACAGAGCCCTCGTTTAGTTTGTTTAATTACACGACGTTTAAGAGAATGTTATTTAAGGGAACAGCTTTTTATGATCATATGATGAAGATTTCCGTCGAGTTAACATTTATGGAAGGAGTCTCGCGAAAGGCTTCGGGACAGGGAGGAGTGTGTGTTTGTGCGCGTGGGTGTGTGTTCAGTCTCTGTGACTGAATAGTGCTATTTTTAAATTCTACTGAATGAGCGCACCATACAGCCTGCTTTTCCCAACACCATTAAAAAATTACAGGTCAAAATCCCAAGGCTGTTGGAAGTGAAAATAAACAGCTGCGTCCTGGACATGAGATTTATTATGTGTAATAAAATTCTTTATTTCATATCCTGTTCGCTTAAAAGCGTTAAAAATGTGCGTGCATTCGATCCTTTTGCCTTTGACTTCTTAAATGCTGAACTTGTGCCATCTCATTTCACATCCTATTAAGAAAATTAACAACTTGTAAACTTTTCCCGAGGACGAGGGAGTCCTTTACCGCCTAAGAGAATGAGGTCTCGAGTGGAGCCGTCTTCACTGGTATTTTTCACACTGTTTCCCGGGGCGTCCCCACAGGGCCCGGATTTACAGCTTGCTAATTAAGCGCAGCACAAATCTTTTTTAACGCCAGCCCCATCTTTGTCACAATTAATCACAGTGACAATCAAGTTTCCCCAAACCGTCATTAAATTTCAATCCATTTAAGTCTCGTGCATATTTGATGGCTGTGTTTTTATTCTTGTTTAGCTTCATCTGCTGGAATGATGACAGGGCTGAGCCGAGTGTGTATTGTGGCTGATTTTGTGTGTGTGTGTGTGTGTGTGTGTGTGTGTGTGATAAACAGAGAGAGTGAGAAAGCATCTTGATTGGTATGAGAGGCCATAATTATTATTAAAATGATTAACTATTAATAAGGGTCAAATATAATGACAGTGTTGCTCGCTTGCCACAAAAAACAGTGGCTTTTCTACTGGCCATAGTGAGTTACATGGCCATAAAAGACATGTTGTGGTGAGTTTAACAGGTGTCATTTGTTGGGATGTCTGACAACCAGTAGTTGAGCAAGTATGTACAGGAGCATGATGGGAAAAATCTCAAAAGGAATCTTGTTTCGGTCTTGTAATTGGTGGCCCTGCAAGATCCCAGTCTTTGCAAAATCCTAGTCTATGACTAAAAACCTCTGTGAATAGTCTTTAGATGTGAGAGGGCATCAAAAGTCTTTCCAGAGTCTTCTAGTGTATGGCCAGCCTTAGATGAATGACTGAATATCTAGTCATACGTTTCACGTTCTGTATGCGAATAGGCGCATTCCTCTACAATAAGAAATCTGCACAACAGGTTTTAGTTTTTCCCACCTGGGAAACTACAACAGAAGTTTGCTCCTTCTTCTCCTTTAGACGACTAGGACAATTCATCAACAGAAGAACCCTTAAGGACCTTTTTTCCCTAATAGTTTGGCTGAGTGGCTGGTTGCCTGCTGACTGGACAGATGGATAGATAGATTGATGGGTGCATGGGAGGGAGGGTGGATTGTTTTAGTGAATCAATGTCTGGCTGGATAGGTAGATTGATGGGCTGCATTGATATCAGATTTGCTGGATGGATAGATGAATGTCTGGGCTGAATGTATGTGCATGGAGAGATGGATGGATGGATGGATGGATGTCTGACTGGGTGGTTGGCAAAGCAGGCTGAATGTACAGTATGTATTCATGGGTTTAATGATGCATACATGCATGCATTGCTGAATGGCTAATTAGCTGGATGGAATTAATGGATGGACGTCTGACTAGTTGTCAGGCTAGATGGGTGGATGATTGGCTGACTAGATGTATGATTGGATGCTTGGGTGGATGATTTGCAGCTTGGATGGATGGATGGATGAATTCCTGTCTGGCTGGGTGGCTAGCAGACTGAATGTATATATGTAAGGATGAATTATTGTATGTATGTCTGGATGGATGAATGAATTACTGTGTGCCTGACTGGATGGATGAATGGATAGATTGAAGGGTGTCATTGGGTGGACGGCGAGCAGGATGAATGTACTGTGTGTATGCATGAATGAACTGTTGTCTATATGTCTGACTGACTTTCAGGGTGGATGGAAGAAGGGATGAATTGACTGATGAGTGGATGAATGGATGGATAAATGGATGTCTAATTGGATGGATGGATGGCTAGCAGGCTGAATATGTATGTCTTGAATATTGTTAGTATTGTTAGGATAGATGGATGAATAGATGGATGGAGTTGAGAAGAAAGGAAAGAGTTAGTGATTAGTTTATAAACGTAACTTTTTTTACAGTTCGTGTATATGAAAATTACATAACTGAGGCGATTAATGACATGCAAACGCACATCAGTCATAAAAATACATAACGGAAAAGCATCATGTGGTGATTTCATTACATCCATTATGAGCCTGGAATAATCAATTTCTGGACACCGAGCTGATATTGATTCATAATGACTCTTCATGCTGAGAATGGAGGGATGTGTGAAAATGAAGGCCTCATTGAGAGAGACAGGTATTCAGAGGTGCTGCTAATTTTAATTACTGTGTGAAATTGAAGTGCAGACAATGATGTGGGATGTAACGTTTTCATCGACTTGAAGCTAATGGCTTTCAGACTGCTCGAAAACATTCTCTTAATTCGATCATGTATTCCATAAAAGTGGAATTGGCCATTTACTGGTACCAGACTAGCTGATCTTTTTTTCCCCCTGTGACTAAGACGAGAACTTTTTGCTGTTTTCTTCAGGCTTGAGGGGACGGAGGAGAAGTTCAGGAACCGGGAGAGCAGGCCCGAAGATCTGCAGATTATTGCTGAGCTCAAAGAAATGGTGACAGAGAGAGAATCCCTGGTCAAGAAGCTGGTGGTGAGTGGTTTCCGTCTTGATTCATATAGCACTCATCAGTAGTTCTTTACAACACACAATCAAGGTTTTAACTACAGCAAGCGTAACTACTTTTCCAAAGCTCCCTATGACTAGATATGAAAAATAAAAAGCGTAAGTAAGAGATATTGTCTGGTTTAATCTCAGTCTGCAATCATGTCTGCAATGATCTAAGATTTCTCCTGCTATGTACAGGACGACAAGAAGTTCTACCAGCTAGAGCTTGTAAACAGAGAGACCAACTTCAACAAAGTGTTCAATGCCAGCCCCAACGTCGGTGTAATTAACCCTCTCATTAAGGTAAGCTAACATCCTCTATTCGCTGTTGGCTGTTTTAATGAGTTCCTGTTGACACAAATGAATGGTGTCACTGATGCGGAATATTTCTGGCATCTCCATTCGCAATATATGAAAATATATGTCAGATTCCATGGTGATACTGATAAGAAAATGGCAGATTTGCTGTATCACAGATTGTTCAGGAACAGCTGCGTCTTTAAACACACGTCCCACCAGTAGAGATGATTGGCACATCTGCTGAGTGGGCATCAGGTATCAGGAGCTTATACAACACGTTAACTACACCGCACTATGGTCAAGGATTTGGAACGGGGTCATTTTCATTTATTTTCGGCTGTATAGTAACATACACCATAATATACAGCTCTTCAAAAGTTTGAGGATATCTTTGGAAATTTTTCTCCCAACACACTTCAAAGCTGAGTGAAAGGAAGAAAGCAGCGCTGCAGGGAGCAACCAGACCAGGACCTGAACCGCAATCCAATTTCCACAAACCTGTAGAACGTTATACAAGGGCCTGTGAGAAATTTCTAGAAACACTGACTTGCTGAAAGTAAGTTAGAGCACCTCAAAGATGTTTTTTTTAAGAACACTCACTTTCAAATATTTACAGCGCTGCAGGCTCGCAGAACCGGGACGTTCTTCCTGTGCCTGTGTGGATTTCGTCTCCCTTTTTTCTTCCACCTTGATTGGTAAATTCAGATTGTCCTTAGGTGTAAATGAGTGTGAAGGCGCACACATATGGTTCCTTGTAATGAAGGGTGTGTTCCTGCTTCATGCCCTCTGTTCCTTGAATAGCCTCCGAATCTAACGTGACCCTGAAAAGGAGTAAAAAAAAACGTATCCCCAAGCATTTGACACGCAGTGGTTATACTAACAGTATTCACCTGCCACAGAAAAAAAACTCTGTCATGTCTCTTATTATCAGAGGCGCTAATACTTTAATCAACCTGTCCATGAATCTGTTGAATTCTCGATTCTGATTGGTGATTAATTTTCTATAACAGCAGCTCTGATGGTAGCTTCAGCTGCAAGGAAATTCCTAGGGTTATATTAATGCGTATTATTATTATTATTATTATTATTATTATTATTATTATTTCTTCTATTGCTGTAGTATATCAGGAATAAAACACGCATTCTTTTATCAGAACATAATCAACTTCAGGGTGGTAACAGTAACTAAGCATCTACCATTGATTATTTCCCTGTAACAGCACGCCCTCGAGCGTTTTATTCCTTAATTATCGACCCATTAATGGTGAATAAACTTTGATATGATCCATCAACGTTATCTATCACTTTTTCTCCATCAAGCAAGTTAACTTTTTGAGTCCTAGGGATAATTAGCTGTTTTAAATCCTGTCCTAAACAATAGCAAAGTCTTTCCATCGCAACGCAAGCGTGCATCTGATAAGGCTAATAACCGAATATGCGTAAATGTTAAAATTCCATTTTCGTCGTTGCGTGGGCTTTTTTTTTTTGTTGTTTGTTTGTTTGTTTGTTTGTTTTACCGCACCATGGTTTGTAATCCTTGACTGTAGGGAAATAAGACATGTGTTCATTGTAACCTTTCACTCTCCTGCTGATTAAGACCTTTAAAATACCAGCGAGCTCACCTGACTAACACAGTTCTTACAAGAGTGCAATCAAAAGCAGACAATACACGCAGACTGAATATCCAGAATAAAGCTCTGTATCTGAATAATGAAATCCCCATCAAGATATGACTTTTACTAAAAGCAGTACATGGCAAACATTTTACGGAGCAATGTCGAATGGTCCTCAGCACTTGGGTAGTTTTTGGGAAGACTGATCTAGATCAGGGGTTCGCAAACTTCTCAATAACTGTAAAATACGTTCCACGGACCCCTCGGGATTTATTGAAGCCATGGAGCTTGTTATTCCTGAACTTTCCATCAAGACCTACTGATCAAACGGGCTAATCACTATACAGACTCGATTAAATATAATACCTTCGATAATATTTCAATCTCTGTTGCTAAATAAAAAAAAGAAGTCATGAAACCCAGAGCTTCTGATCTAGACAGGAGAGGTGAGTGTATTTCCCATTCCAGTGTAGATGCTTCAGCTTGCACTTAACATGCCCGAGCGCATGAGCAACAGGGTTGTCACCAACACTGTCGCTCATGTTTGTGCTCTACAAAGCGCTAAACATGTTTGGTGGTTTTTTTTTTTTTTCTCCTGCTCCAACACAAATCATTCAGTGTGTGTGTGTGTGTGTGCGTGTACGGTCTCAGCTAATCGGATTAACGAAAGAGTTTGAGCAGGTAACACCAAACTCGTCTCAAACTCAAAGATTTGAATAAAACCTCAAATATATAGCGTGAAATATGTTTCATCTTCAGTGTTCTGTGTGTGTATCACAGTGGATCTGTCCGTGTGTGTGTGTGTGTGTGTGTGTGTGTGTGTGTGTGTGTGTGTGTCCAGTGTGTGCTATATGCGTTTAGACATCCAACTCTTTGCTTTCCAAGCCATTCTGTCAGCACAAACTCTTTCCGACACACCTGGCTGAGCGCGACTGTCGCTTTCCACAGCTGAGCGGCTGCAAGCTTGACCATCCTCACCTGATCTGATCTAAATCCTGGAGAATAGACGTTCTAGCAGAGAGCATCAGGCTACTCCAGCGCTCCCAGCTTCTACACATACATATTTTTGTTGTTGTTGTTTTTTTTTTTTTTGTGTTCTTCTGTGTAGCAAAAGCGAAAGAATGACAAATCGTCCACCCGATTCAGCAGCTCGCCCAATCTAAGGGCCAATGCAGAGGCTGGGGGGACGGGGAGCGGGCCGCCCCAGCCTAATCGCCTCGAACCCATCCCCAACTCCCCCATTCACCAGCTGGAGCTCAACACCAGCAAACCACTGCCCCCACCGACCCCTCCCTCCGAACCCAAGAAATTCACGAGGTGAGCCGCACCTCTCTCCGCCACAGACGCCTCTCTCTCTTTCTCTCTCTCTCTCTCTCATTTTCTATCTCTCTCGCCCAGTAGACGAGCACACTAGCACGACGCTCGCCTCTCCGCTCTTCTCCAAGCATTTCTAACCACTGCTGCCGTATCCCTTTTGAGAAACTGGAAAGAATCCAATGTGACACTGAGGATCAGTTTTCTCTGATAAACAGAGGGCGTGAAATCAGGAATTAGAAAGCGAAAACGCCAATCGCGCCCCTCCGAAACATGTCATTAACTCGAGTAATGAAAGCCCTCGACCTTTTAAAGCTCTCTGCCTTAAAGGAGGGGCGGAGTGAAGATTCCCCCTCGATCAGTATGCTGTTAGAAGAATTTATTTATTTATTTATTTTGGTTTTTTTTGTATTTTGTCTCCGAGAGATATCGATCGTGTCGCGCCAGAAACACAACTTGGTTTCTTTCCAGATGACAGGAAAAAGGGGATACCTCTTCTTAACCCTAATGTTTATGTACGAGTATTATTATTATTATTATTACTATTATAAATGGCATTGGAATGCAAAAGGGAGCATGTGTCCCCACCGTCAGAGTGCACGCTGGGAGTTGGTGTCTTTCTGTCTTCTGTGTGATCTCAAGCTCATGCGTAACACCTCCACGGTCCTGAACTGCACTTTAAGATCATGTGAGCTAAGATTGTATCCATTCATTTTCGTTCTCTGTTATGTACGTTTGTTTGTATGTGTGTATGTTTCACTGCATTCTGATAAACACTCCGTGTGCTCTTAAATCTGTGACTCCTCGGCATGTTGTTTGTGTGCGTGTGAGCGGTGTGTTGTGGTGTGGTCTGTCGAGCATGCGTGGCCGTGCTTCGCGTCCGGGGCGCCGCTGTGCGATTCTGCATGCACGCTGTGCTGAATGGGAATGAAGCGAGCCAGGCGGACTGCCCTACATTGTCATGGGACTCGTCCATCTCCTCAAACGCACACTCACAGGCTGCCAGGCTCAGAGCACAACAAGGTGACCCTGAATCCAGATCCACACCAGAGCATGGCACCTAGCTAAGCACACACACACACACACACACACGCACACATACACACTAAAAAGGTGTCACAGTGATTTTGTCAAGTGATTTAATGGCGAACCATTTGCACCTGTGTATGAATTATGTATACTGAGACGCTAGTTTGAGATACACCTACCATATAGGTCACTTTGTAAGTAGTAATTAGACAAACAGTCTGGCCACGCCCCCACCGAATCCATCAGACAAACAAGGCCCAATCCTATTTGAGTGATGGATCTCAGCAGTAGTGTTGGGATTTTTTAACATCTGTATGCTTGTTTATATTTAAGGCAGGAGTCTCCAGTATCTCCACTTAGTGTAACACTTAGTGACCATGATTAATGAAGATGTTTCTCAGTAATGTTTTTGTTGTTGTTGTTGTTGTTGTTGATTTATTAACTATGAGCGAGATAAAAGAGATGCTTGTGAGGGAACGACTGTTTATAGCTGCTATAATGTTAGTAATAACAAGAACTAACTAGATGTTTCATGGATTCCACATCATCAGGTGTAACTAGGTAAAAAAGCAGAGCGTTCATTAATAAGTTAGCTTATTGCTGTGGTATAAGAGGAATTACACGCTTCTGGGAGTGTTGTTGCTTATTTCCCTGCAACAGCATATCCTTGAGTGCATTTATTCCCTACAAAACGTTGTGTACATACTGAGTGTAACACTGTGACCGTAACACTGTCACACACTTATTTTTGTAAAGTGGCCAGATTAATGATATTTATTAAATAATTTTTCTAATCTACAATGTAAGTCTGTTATTTGGATATAATGGTATCGAATAAGTTACAAATTACAAATTAATAATGTAATTTGAGAGAATTTTAGGTTTCTATAGTGCGTTCATTAATGTTTAAAACATTACAGAAAATAAGCTGCTGTAGCTGATCTAGACATATTAACATCACACACACACACACACACACACACACACACACACACACACCACCACCATCACCATTAGCGTCACTGCTGTGAGAAAATCAACACCTATAAAATATCTGCTCAGTGGTGCTTTCCATAATTTATAGGGGTGAAGGGGCAAATACATTGTATATAACAACAAATGGACTATAATCAGTAATTGAACACCTTCAAAATGACCTCTGTTGGAGGCGGACCTGATAAAAAGGCAACTAAAGCCTATGTGACACTTGCACGACAGCGGTGGCACGCAGAGACCCGCATTGTTGCTTGCCAATGAGGGAACTACTCATGAAATGTGATCGGCGCTTCATGGGGCTTTGTATCACATGCGTGGCACGGCAACATTTTCAAGCCATTAATGCAACTTATGCGTAACTGTTTAACTGAGTGTCCCTGTTTGCCATTGCGTGCCTTTTGGACAATGTAAACACCTGTGGGATGCAATGGCGCATATCGGCACACATATGCTGCTCATAATTTCCACATGGCACATGTGGCTAGCAGTGGCCCGCCTCCTTAGTTTCCTTTTTCTGCCAGGGACATTCTTCTCTCCTTCTGTCCTCCTCTAATTTCAGCTGATGATCAACAATCATAACGCCCGTAATCGCCACGTACACTACCAGTCAAAAGTTTGGACACACCTTCTCTTTCATAGGTTTTTCTTTCTTTATTTTTTTGTTTTCTACATTGTAAAACAATACTGAATACCTCAAACTATGAAACAACACATGTACTGAATTATGTAGTAAACAAAAAAGTGTAAAAAACAAACAAACAAAACCTGTTTCATATTTTAGATTCTTCAAAGTCGCCCCCATTGAGCTTGATGATATTGTGGGCATTATCTTACCCAGCTGCA
>JAQQZR010000020.1:11534153-11557405 GCA_030068235.1 Notoglanidium macrostoma | reverse complement strand
GTCCAATTTATTGTCCAGAGAGCAGACATTGGAAAGTGTTATGGATGGTAGGGCCGGCCGGTTAGGATTAGCACTTAGCCTAGCACGGACCCCCGCCCGCTTGCCGCGCTTCCGCTTCCTAGCACACCGCTTTCGGCGGACCCTCCCCCGGCCGCTGGCATCGGGTGACGCTGAGGACTAGATACAAACAGTAGATGTATTAACAGTAATATATGTATGTAATGTAATAATAATAATAATAATAATGTGAGGTGAGTTCGAACTAATGGCTTAAATTTCTTTAGCGTAATCACGTAGCTTAGCTGTCTATCAGTTATCTAGCAAACAGATAGACATTTTCCACGTTAATATAAGCAGACATCTTTAATTCACTGTTTTATAACCTGCTGCTGTTGCAGATGCTGATAAATAAATAAATGTAACTAAATGTAGTCATGCTAATGCTCAGCGCTGGTTTGAGAGAAATGTGTCGCACTGTGAGTGTAAGGAGTTGGGAGAATAGTTAGAGGATGGCGGTTTTGTCTTTGGGAAAGAAATGAAAGGATTTATTTGCCACTTCGCAGCGAGGCTCTTTTCCCTCGTCATTTTAAGCGTTACGTTAATTAGCTAGCATTAGCTGCCTGTGTTTAATGGTGTGTTCAAATGGAACTGGTGGATTTTTGCTTTCAACATGAGATGAACACAATACGCACACTGTTCAAGTGGCTAAAGTGCCGTAAGAGAACTGTTGCTAGGCAACTGGGAAATCAGTGTGGTTAATGAGAGAGGCTAATTACTTAACCATCTAGCGATTAAGTCTTTCATGTGAAAAATGTAAAGGAAAGAAGGATAACGATGGAAATGAGACAGAATCATCGACAATATCAATATTTCCGCCAGATGTGGTGGGAAACTGAGAGAAGCCTCTGTGAGACTGAAATCTGTAATATATTGTAATTACACTTAGCATTAACTGCTAACTTCCATGAGTTATTCTCTACTGAAAAACAACACTGGGTCACAACTCCGCTGTGTGAACATTTTAAGAGTTCAACAGTATTGGACTCGTTCTGACACTCGCCAACATGGATGATGGATCTGTAGCTAGCTTGTACAGATAAATATCTTTGTGTGGATATTGCAGTAGCCATGTTCTACCAAACACCATGGCAACCAGAAATAAACTAAAGATAGCCGGATGAACATTCTCTGTGTGAGAACCTAAAATGGAGACTGAGAGTGAACACAGAGAGAGAGAGATAGAGAGAAAGAGAGAGAAAGGAGCAGAGTAAAGCTCCTTCCCATCATCAGCACTAATGAAGCAGAGGCATAAACTCTTGTGCACTCATTGCCCACTCATTGACTCGGTACTAAAGTCTTTTCACGCATATTACCACCAAATATTAATTTAGACACAAACCCTACCCTTCCTTCAGATCTGTTGGGTTTGTTGTTTGTTTGTTTTTTACTTGAGAAGTAAAAACAGTGGTGCAGTGGTTAGCACTGTTGCCTCACAGCAGGAAGGTCCTGGGTTCGATCCCCAGATCACCCAGGGTCCCTTTCTGTGTGGAGATTGCATGTGCTCGCCGTGCATGTGTGGGTTTCCTCCCACAGTCCAAAAACATGTGAATTAGGTTAAATGGCTACTCTAAATTGCACGTAGGTGTGATTGTGAGTGTGAATGGTCCCAGCCACTAGGGGGCACAGTGAGTGTTTCGTGGTGCCGGTCCCAAGCCCGGATGAATTGGGAGGGTTGCGTCAAGAAGAGCATCCGGCAGAAAATCCCAGCCAAATCGATGAAGCGGACAACAGGCGATCCGCTGTGGCGACCCCGAACAGGGAATAAGCCGAATGAAGAAGTATCTTGTAATTCAGGAGCTCTTAAACAGAACCCAGGATATTTCGAAAGATACCAGGATGATTATAACAATTGCAGGACGTTTGTAAAGTTCGTAGAATGTTTGTAAAGATCCCAGGGACTTTGTAAAGATCCCAGAGTGTTTGTAAAGATCCCAGGGAGATTGTAAAGATCTTCCAGGTGTTTTAAAATATCCCAGGGAGTTTGTAAAGATCCCAGGGTGGTTGTAAATATCCCAGGGAGTTTGTAAAGCTCCCAGGGAGTTTGTAAAGCTCCCAGGGAGTTTGTAAAGCTCCCAGGGAGTATGTAAAGATCCCAGGTAGTTTGTAAAGATCCCAGAGTATTTGTAAAGATCCCAGAGTATTTGTAAAGATCCCAGGCAGTTTGTAAAGATCCCAGGGAGTTTGTAAAGATCCCAGGGAGTTTGTAAAGATCCCAGGGAGTTTGTAAAGATCCCAGGGAGTTTGTAAAGATCTTCCAGGTGTTTTTAAATATCCCAGGGAGTTTGTAAAGATCCCAGGGTGGTTGTAAAGATCCCAGGGTGGTTATAAAGATCCCAGAGTGTTTGTAAAGATCCCAGGCAGTTTGTAAAGATCCCAAAGTGTTTGTAAAGATCTTCCAGGTGTTTGTAAAGCTCCCAGGGAGTTTGTAAAGCTCCCAGGGATTTTGTAAAGCTCCCAGGTAGTTTGTAAAGATCCCAGAGTATTTGTAAAGATCCCAGGCAGTTTGTAAAGATCCCAGAGTGTTTGTAAAGATCCCAGGGAGTATGTCAAGATCCCAGAGTGTTTGTAAAGATCCCAGGGAGTTTGTAAAGCTCCCAGGGAGTTTGTAAAGCTCCCAGGGAGTATGTAAAGATCCCAGGCAGTTTGTAAAGATCCCTGGGAGTCTGTAAAGATCCCAGGTAGTTTGTAAAGATCCCAGAGTATTTGTAAAGATCCCAGGCAATTTGTAAAGATCCCAGAGTGTTTGTAAAGATCCCAGGGAGTATGTCAAGATCCCAGGGAGTATGTCAAGATCACAGAGTGTTTGTAAAGATCTCAGGGAGTTTGTAAAGATCTTCCAGGTGTTTTTAAATATCCCAGGATGTTTGTAAATATCCTGCAGGTGTTTTGTAAAGTGTTTTTGTAAAATAGCCAGATGTTTGTAAGGATTCCAGGACATTTATAATGATAGCCAGATGTTTGTAAATATGTCAGTATGTTTAAAGCCAAAATCTGGGTTCCTCTGCTAGGAGGTTAAGCCTTGGCTGTAGTTGGTTCTAACCGAAATTTGCTGCGTCTGCCCTGCCAAAAATACTACAAGTTTGTTCGGAATGCTTGGTCATTCAAACTTTATTTAAATAAGCTGCAAAGCAAACAGGCATGTCAACTGGTATCTTTGTGCCAACTGACCACAAGTAGGGTATAAGTTAACCTCATGAAATCTTTATAATCTGAATGTAATAAATTGATGGATGAGAGAAAACAACAAACAATCATGATGCCATCTTCATAAAATTAATAGAAAGTAATTTGTGTGGAGAGGCTTTTGTGTTTACTAGTTTACTAGTCTTTGTCTTTAATTAACATTAATGTTACTTTCAGACACCTTGGTCCATGCTTAGTTTTTTATTTACATCCCTGCACGCAAAACCATCATAAATAATGAAGAAACTTACCAAGGCAATGATTAATTTCTCCTCCATTTTAACTGGGACAGTGTGTTTCCTCATTACCTCATTACTATAAAGTTGGCTGGATGTAACTTTATTCTGACGCCTCCACTGCTCAAGAAGCACCGCCAAGGTTCATGCTGTGGCTCACCGCCAAGAGACGCTGGCTCACATAGAAAACGAATGACTTCCGATCGTTTTGACCTTCTCGCCACGTTTAGGCTGAAAGTACAGTAAGGCTGAATGAGAACAGCATGCAGACATGCTACAGGAAGAACACTTTTCTCTCGTAATATAAATGTGTTTTTAAAGCTGTCTCAATGAAACAAAAGACACTTCTGTTTGCAACCATGACGACCTGTGAGGCTCTGTTTGAAGGACCATTTTTTGGCAAAAAAAAAAAAGATAAAAATATAGTTCCAAATTTTGATATAACTTGAGCTGAAATGGGATGTTATAAAAGCTATATTTTATTTCCGGGATGAACAGATAGTTCATAGTTTTGTGGTTCTTACTAATTAAGTCATTCATTTATTCATTCATGCATTTATTTACTATATAATAAAGTATATATTAACTATATATTCTACTATATATTATCTATTCTACTATACTATCCATTCTCTCTTTCTCTTATGTGTGTGTGTGTGTGTGTGTGTGTGTGCATGTGTGTGTGTGTGTATTTATTAATTTGTTTGTTTGTTTATTCATAATTTATGGGAGGGGCCAGACTGGGATAGTGGTTGTCTCAAACTCTCTAGATGCAGCAATTTAAAATACAGCTGTCTTTTATTTCAGGGTTGCACAGAAAGTCATCAGTTCATAGGCTTTGGCTTTTGTAACTGTTTTATTTATGGTTTAATTATCCCTTAATTTATTTATTTAAAAATGCATGAATAAAAACTGCATGCAGGCTGAAATTCAAAGATAAACTGCAGTATAACCACTGCACTCCTCCCTCTCTCCTCCCTCTCTCCCTCCCCTTCTTTCACCTCCTCACTTGCCCTTTCTCTCTTTCTATATTTTTGCCTTTTGCGCTCTCTCTCTCTCTCTCTCTCTCTCTCTCTCTTTCTCTCTCCGTCTCTCTCTCTGTCTCTCTCTCTCTTTCCCTCTCCCTGTCTCTCTCTCTCTCTCTCTCTCTCTCTCTCTCTCTCTCTCTCTCTCTCAGTCTCTCTCTCTCTTTCCCTCTCCCTCTCTCTTTATTTGTCTCTCCCCACAGCCCTCCTGAGACAGAAGACTCACCCCCGACCTCCCCAGATACTCAAAGGCAAGAGTGGTTCGCCCAGTACTTCACCTTCTGACTTTTAGCATCTCCAAAGCATGTCAGCCAAGCCAAAAGAGGAAAAAAACGAAACACGGATTTAAAAAAAAAAGCTATCTTCATCTTTACATCCTTCTAACTGTTCTGTTTTCTTTCTCCACTGTGAATGGGTTTCATGTTTGTACAGTGATTATTATTATTAATAATAATAATAATAATAATAATAACAAAATTAGGTACGTTTGACGTTGCATCTCATGCCGTTTATAAAGAGTGGTGCATATTCTGCTGATGATGATGATGATGATTTTGTTAAATGCAGTATAAAGTCCTTGTCCTTCTCCCTGTATCTTATTTTAGATTATTGGCACCGTAATGAGAGTTTGTTTACAGCTGCATAAATCCACTTTTGGTAGAATTAAAACTGTTTGTATGGTCGTCTCAACACAGATACAATGATGTCTCACCAATTTTAAAAAGAAAAATGCATATTTTATATTTATATTACACTGTATGTATGCTTACAGAATAAATGATTATTGTGAGATTTAACAGTGTGTCATTTCTCCTCAATTATTACATTGTAAAGCAAGAATAAACAGGACAGAAAGAATTTACAGTTCCCTCAGCCCAAATGACTCTTGTTGACGGTTTATTGTTTTTGTTTGTTTGTTTGTTTGTTTGTTTGTTTGTAGCGTGACGGTTTCTGGAATCTACCATTATTCGTATTAAACGGGTGGTACCTTTATTTGAAACAGTGAATTACAGTATATTTTCTAGCATGACCTTACACGTTGCTCAGAGGTTTGTTTTATATTAAGTATAATTAATATAAATATTTATATTAATATAATATTAATGTTAATATATTATTTTATATCAAGTTTTGCTATTTTGTTGTTCTCGACACGCTTCTGCACGTCCAAAAAAAGAACACATCGGCGCCTAATCTCAATCGCCTCCTTAGTGGACGTGTAGTGCACTACATAAACCGTTAATACACCTCTCACGTAGTGCACCAATGTAGCGAGTAGTGCGCTATTTGGGCTTCAGCCCTCTGTTTAGCCTGGCTCTTCTTGGACTGTACCACTTTTCCTTTTAAACGGGTTAAACTGCTAATTTTCGTGTTGTACGAGCTTCGAAAAAAACCGAGAAGTTCATGTACCAGTATATTTTACACATTGTCTTAACTTATGTTTTTAACCAACGTTGCGTAGTTACTGATTTATTTTTATTTATTTATGTTTTTTTTCGTTATTCTTGTTCAACGCACCCCTAAATCTGAAGAAAAATGAAGATCCCGGCGCCAAATCTAAAGCATGTAAACACACGCGCACACACATGAAATGTACGGATAAACATTGGCAAGTCAACTATTCCGTGTTCAAAGCTAGAAAGGTCGTGACTACGTCCACAAGTAGGTCAGTATATTATTATAAAATTGTCAAATTATAAATATGGGCTAATTGCTAGCGAGGACGTCATGTTCAGCCTGCTTGCTAACGTGCTAAAATGCTAAACGTTACAGTTTCGGTTTTAAACGCTTAAAGACTGGCAGCCTATTTGTGTTTCTGTTATTAGTGAGTGATTATAAGTCAATATCCAGAGTGGTAAACAATATCTCTGACTGTGTTTCATCTCTAACTGACTTCTGTGCGTTTCAGATTAAGTATGGCGATATGACAGAAATATCGTATCACGGTTCTGGATGCACGGTATTATATATCACGGTATACCGGTTTGCTCAAAGTAGCAGCAGTTCAGAATGGGGGCGTTAAAAACTGTTATACGTCATAATAAATCTGTTCATTTCATTGCATAACTAGATAAATTCGTATTTGTAAATGAAATAAGGGTTTTTAATATACATAGGACCTAATCGAAGTCCAATTCAGTTCAAAAACTGTCTAGCGGAGACTTTATAGGTTAATAATGTTTTAAAAGTTGTATCAAGGCAAAGTGACTTGTTTATTACATTCCAGAGCCATCGTATGAGTGGTGTTGGAGTTTGCTTTACCTTCACATTGTATTAAAAATTGCAGCGTTTCATTCCACGATCACAGACTACAGGAGCATGAGTGGCTGACGCGTCGGTTCTCGTCCGGGCTGATGATGTCGCTGAACTCGGAGCAGGTGGCTCTCACTGGCCTGATATTTGAAAGCTACGCGATGGAGCATCACAGGCACGACATCCTACAGATCCTGCGGGAACCTGATGAAGATGCGCATTACTCACTCGTGGTGAACGCTTTGACCTTATTCGAAGCCAACATGGAGGTAGCCGAGTATTTCAACGCCTTCCCAAGCCAGGTTCTGCACATGTTCGACGGGGCTCTTCACGCGGCCGCGCTCGCCGTCGCTCGGGCCGAGACGCCTCGGAGCTCCTTCGGGCTGAAACGCAACCTGCACGTCCGCGTCTCGGGTAAGACGACGGCATTATGAGACGACCGGATGCTCATGACGGACACGAAATCCGTTTATTTTAGATCAGGTACAGAAGTCAGGAAGGTGTGTGGGAAGGAAACGGAGCGTTTTAACATTTAATTGTGACATTTTAAAGGGATTATGGGATCCTCTTGACTTTGATTGATACCTGCCGTCCAACTTTTGCTGACCAAAACAGTAGTTAAAAGTTCATCTTGAGTTTTATAGCAGTATTTTAACAGTAGGTTGGTTGGAGAAGGCACTATTTCATTGCCTACCTGGTTTAGTGCCCTTATTATATAGGGAGCAGGAAGCTGAGAAACAAAACTAAAGTAACAAACGAATACTCGAGTGTTCAGATCTGCTGTAGATTCACTATGTGGAAGAAATGACAGAAATGCTTCGGAGGCTTTACAGCCGGCGCGTTTCTCCTCAGCCCGTTCTGTTTATCACGCTGAATCCGTATCGTCACCGGCAAACTCAGGAACACAGTTTTCAACATGAGTCAAAAGTGTAGAATCGGAGCACTCGGTGATGTGCTGACGTTTTGCAATTTAAAAGTTTAAAGTGCAGAATTTGAACATCCCTTCAGCTGCTTCCTGTCAAACTTGTAATAGTTTTTAAAGAATGCACATAAAGATTATTTAATAAGTACAACATATGACATAATAAAAAGATATGGTAATATCTTAGGAAAGGTGCATTGTGATGTAATTCATCTCCATCGTATCGCTCCGGCTCCAGCTTTAACGAGACTAAAAATGTTCTTTCTTTTTTTAAATTATTTTATTGATCTATTCGGAGATATTGTGAGCCTGGTGTATAAAACCAGAGACGGAGGAAATTACTGCATCACACGGCTCCTATGAAATACCGTTACCTTTGCGATCGTGAGCCGGTCTGGGATCAGACCGAAAATAGCCGCAGGTTGTTCTTCACTCAGGGACATGATGAGAACATAATGGACAGTCTATAAATAGCACAGAGGGAGAGAGGGAGGGAGCGGGCGGGTGGTTATCAGGTCTGATTGTGCTGAGGACGAGCAGCGCTCCGTGACTGAAGGACGTAGCAGACTTTCAGTCATCTGCAGGTCAGGTTTACTAAAGTACCGTGTCAGGAGAGACAGAAAGACTGAGGCGTGAGGAAGTTTTATTTATTTTTATGACTCTTTTGTTTATAGAAAGTGCCTTGTCGGAGGAACAGAGAGAGCCTTTTATCCCCGATGAGGTTTGTGTGGTGGAATATTGCACTGAATCACAATGAAGCAGAGGGATTTTGTTGGCGTTTATGTTTCTGGGCACGTGGGCTGGAGAAGGGAACTGTGTCACCTGTAATTACAGAGACACTCCGTACGCTTACAGATATGACAGATCAGGGAGCGCAGACGTCACCGCCTCGGCGTTTCCCGCACGCTAATTTGGTCCAAACGAACAGCGCGTGTTCTTATCTCCCTCTAATTAAAGTTATTAAGGCATTGCTTTCATTTATTAAACCTTTTTAAAATACTTCCTTTATTCGCTGTCGCCTTCAGTGACGCAGAGCGTAGTGGGATATTTTCCCCCCAATTTATGGCCTTTTTTTTCCCCCCCCCAACGCCAAGAGCTTGTCGGTAGATGAGTTTACAGTGCCATCTAGTGGATCTATTAATTAATAATGCAGCCGATCTTGTCGTTATTTTATAGAGCTGATGATGAAATATCGTCTACTCGGAACAGAGGGAAATGCGCTGCTCAGAAAGTTCTACTTCAGTACGGTTCGAAGAAAAAGAGATCCACGCTGTTCCGACCTTCCCACAAATGTATTAGATCAGCCGAGACGTGGTTTCTTTTTTTTTTTTTTTTTTCTTTGTTTTTTTTTTTAATTACTTTGCCGTTTTAAATTCCATTTCCCTATTCAATTGGCAACGCGTTTGTTTTTTAATAATGATTTCAATTATTTCTAAACACAAACCACTTTTATGTTCTCGGCTCGGTTTGCGATAACCGCCAGGTTTGCCCGTGTGTCCCGAGATGACCAGAGAGCACATCCCTAAAGCCCGCGACGCGGGCCACTTCCTGTCCGTCACCGGCACCGTGATCCGCACCAGCGTGACCAAAGTGCTGGAGTACCAGCGGGACTACATGTGCAGCAAGTGCAGACACGTGTTCTCCGTGCAGGCCGACTTCGAGCAGTATTACAGCTTCACCCCGCCCAGCCGCTGCCCCGGCGAGGACGAGTGCAACTCCTTCAAATTCACCTGCCTGGCAGAACAAGACGCCCCGCCCTCGTCCTGCAGAGACTACCAGGAGATCAAGATCCAAGAGCAGGTCAGGACTTGGGCCGAGAGGCGAATCTGATCGTTGTAGATTGTAGAAAAGTCGCCGGGCTTGAACCCGAGTCTAACCTTCTCCATCGGTTTTAATGCGAGTCGTATGTGATGTCCTGCTGAGTGACGAGGTTCTGCCGTGTGGTTGCAGGTGCAGAGACTCTCCGTGGGCAGCATCCCTCGCTCCATGCTGGTCGTTTTAGAAGACGATCTGGTGGACAGCTGCAAATCAGGTAAACATGCTGTGCTCAAAGGACGTATAAGGAACCTGCAAGCCCAGTTTTGTCTCTGCTGTTTGGCTTTGGGCTTGTACGGGCTGTTTCAACAACTTCTTACATCAGGGGTTAGAAGAAACAATGCAGCTACCTTTTGAAAGAGGTAAGAGTTAAAAATAAAAAGCAGGAGGCGCTGATGAGCGAATTAGCCACTCGTATTAAGTCCCGTCTCTTAGTGGATTAGAACTTCAAACTCAGAATGATTTCATGTAATATCCAAGACCTTTTTAAACACTTTAATTTGCAACACTGGATATTTTTGAAATGAATATTTAATCGGCGACTTTTATGCTTCGCCGTTTTCGTTTTTGTAACGCGCACGTCTTTAATGTAATGCTCGCGATTGAAAATAACAAACACTTACGAACGTTAAGCAAAGATAAAAGCTCAAGTCCTGTATATTTAATGATTTAATAAAAAGACAAGCTGTAGCGTGCATCGTGTGCCACCGTAGCGAGTAATTAAAATTTTTGATTTCTCGTGTTATGAAAATGATCACGTTGTGTAAATATTTGATGTCGCCACCGTGTGAAACTTTTAGGAAAAAAGCACCGAGGTCACAGAGTGGCTTATCATGGTTGTGTGTGTGTGTGTGTGTGTGTGTGTGTGTGTGTGTGTGTGTGTGTGTGTGTGTGTGTGTGCACACTACAGCCAAAAGTATGTGGACACCTGCGCACCACACCCACGTGAGCTTATTGAGCATCCTATTAAAGATTTCTTCCCTCTTTGCTGTCAGTAAGCGCCACTCCTCTGGGAAGGCTTTCCATTAGATTTTGTAGCACGGTTATGAGGATTTGTGTTCATTCAGCTACAAGAGCGTCCGTGAGGTCAAGCACTGGCGTTCGGTCCGGTTCCAGTTCATCCCAAAGGTGTTCAGTGGGGTTGAGTTCTATTTTGAGTGAATGAGTGAATATTAGACTATGTGTATATCAATAGAATGAAAGTGAATCCACAGAGAACGTCACAGGTTATTCGTGTTTTCTCCAGGAGATGACATCACCGTGTATGGGGTGGTGTGGCAGCGCTGGAAGCCCCTGTACCAGGACTCCCGCTGTGACGTGGAGATCGTACTGAAGGCCAACTACATCGAAATCAACAACGATCAGTCCACAGCAGCAGTGGCGCTAGAGGACTTTCAGAAAGAATTTCAGGAATTCTGGGAAATTCACAAGCACAACCCTGTAGCTGGTATATACATACTAAAAATTTAAGTATACATAAAATTGACGTAAACTGTGCAGTTGGAGCCATTGGCCCGTTTAATCCAGTTCTATCCCGCCCCCATCCACGTCGATGTGTGTAGATACAGCACTCTAATCATCTTTCATACAACTTTTCTTATTTTATGGCTCCCGCATTATCGAGTCAGTACAAAAACCTTTTTAGATTTCCAAACATTGCTTTTCCAATTAAATTACATGGTTCAAGAAACATGTTTGTATGTCAGTAAAGAAAGCAACACATTATGTAACGGACCTCTTTTCAGACTAACTCGCATAATGATTTCAAATGCAAAATCACAGGCAGTCAGTTCTCCAAAAAAGAATTATTCTCCAAGAAAACCTTTCCGCCTCATTTCCTTATAAAACTGCACAAAGTGTGTCCGAGACTACTGAAGCTTTTTTTTAAATGTAAACAGTTGTCTGACCACATTTTTACTTTTAGTTCATTACTACTACAGAACTGGCAGTAACTGAGTGCGGGGCCCTTTGACCTCCTAGGAAGTAATGAAATCTGAGCGCAATGGACACCTTGGAGACGCCCGATGGACACGGGCGTAAACGGGCTGTACTTGTGACCCGATCGCTCAAGACGCATTTTAAAACCAAGTGTAAACAGGGCTTATAGTCATCAACTGTTTAAAAGCAGGACGCATGACAATCCGCTAACATTAGTCTGCGAGTTTATCCCTGCATCTTTTTAAAACCTTCAACATGAACTTTTTCCTCACAGAACCAGAATTCTTTCTCCAATCGTGCAAACGCACGTGCGCCAAACGGGCGCAAAGATATTATTATTAAACTATCAAGCAGCTTACTCACTAGGATATAATTTCACTAGGATAAGCATCGGTTGATTTATTGTCTTTTTTACATTAGCAGTTGATATTAGCACTCAGCACCCCATCTTCCTGCCTCCTTGGATTTAGGTGTAAATATAATGGGTTTTTTTTTATTATTATTATTCCAAATGAATTGTATTAACTGATTATTAGACTCCATGTAACATACCTAGTGTAAACGTATACAAACTCTTCGATTTTTCTATCCACAAACTTTCACATCTTTATCTTTCTTTCCCTTTCCCATCCATCTTAAGGCAGGAATCGGATTCTGATGAGTCTGTGCCCCCAGGTGTTTGGGATGTATGTGGTAAAGTTGGCTGTAGCCTTGGTTTTGGCAGGTGGAGTGCAGCGAGTCGCTCCCTCAGGAACGAAGGTGAGAGGTATGTATCTTCCTCTTCACACCTGTTGAATTAATAAAACAGTTGGAGACATGCGGTTATTGATAAATAATAAATAAACTTTGAGGCGGTAACACGTGTTGCGTTACTCGATGCCGTCGCTGATTTACTTTTCTATAATAGTACAGCGAATCGAGAGTTCAGCAGCTCTGTGGTATTCACGGTGTTCATCTCCGGCAGGTGAGTCTCACCTCTTGCTAGTGGGCGACCCAGGCACCGGGAAATCTCAGTTTCTGAAGTACGCGGCAAAAATCACGCCGCGCTCAGTCCTCACTGCTGGCATCGGCTCCACTAGCGCAGGTGCTGACTCGGCCTTATTCTAACCTTCACATCTGCAGAAGAGAGGCGGTCATGTGTCTGATACTCTGCGTGTGTGTGTGTGATCACCAGGTCTGACCGTAGCAGCAGTGAAGGACTCTGGAGAGTGGCACCTGGAGGCAGGAGCGCTGGTTCTGTCTGACGGAGGCCTGTGCTGCATTGATGAGTTTAACAGCATTAAAGAGCACGACCGCACCAGCATCCACGAGGCCATGGAGCAGCAGACCATCAGTGTGGCTAAAGCTGGGTTAGCAGTGCTCCACTCTGTCTAAAACCTGCTGCAAAAACAGTGCTCTTAATCATTTATTACATGTCCCACTGTACAAGATCCTGTGTTGTAGCATTTTTCTGTCAGTCAGCTTTGTGGTGCACAAAAATAACCACGTTCTACTTGGTGCATCTGTGATTGGCGACCGATTAGGAAATTGCCCGTTACAGCTGACCTTGTGCATAGGACGTCCTTATTTTAGCACTTGTACAAGTTATCATTCAAAAATAAGGCCGATTAATCCGAGAAGTGTGGATCTGGAATGATTGACAATTGTGTAGGTGTTTTGAACTTCCTAATATTAATTGCTGCAATATTATTGACTCCATTTGGAGCCCCGGTTCCTTCCATCTCCTGAGTAGAGTACCTAGTACCAAATACCTGGAATTCAGCACCGGACCCACCGGCCCTCTCTCTGTAATAACAGAAAATGGAATTTCTGCTGTAAAGAAATAAGTCCAAACTTCTCGATTTCATCAAGTCGTTTTTTATTTTGAACATTTTACGCGCCACGCAAAATAAAACCCTGTCTCCCGTCCCAAAACCGTCCCTACGACCTCCAGCCTGTCTCGGTCTGTTTCAGCGAGATGCATTAGACATGTAAATTGTAAACAGGCCAGTACGGAACGTGGTCCGTTTGAAGTGAGCCGTTCTCAGGTATATGCCGCAGTATTATCGTGTGTAAACCTGCCGTTAGGCGGTTCTACAGCGACCTACACTTGTTCATTACAAAGGTTCCTGAACCGTCACTGCCTCGACATATCGCTTAATTATGAAAGAAAACGCTGATGTCAGTCAACACTAATGATGCGTGTTTCTCACGTACAGAATGGTGTGTAAACTGGACACAAGGACCACGATTCTTGCAGCTACTAACCCGAAGGGCCAGTACGACCCCAATGTGTCCGTGTCTGTGAACGTAGCCCTGGCCAGTCCTCTCCTCAGCCGCTTTGACCTGGTTCTCGTCCTGCTCGACACCAAAAACCCGGAGTGGGACAAAATCATCTCCTCGTTTATCCTCCAGAATAAAGGTTCAGTCAGCTTGTTTTGTCGTAATACTCATGCCTCACTCACTAGTGCATCATGCTCATGCCTCAACGATCACCTAGTAGGTATGTTTAACCTGCTTTAATACATGCTTCTTTCCTGACGCATGTAGCCTGGCAGCATCGTAAATGATAAAAGTGGTGTAGCGTAAAGAGTACCGCGATGCTCCGATTTGCACTTGAGACAAACGCCTCCTCACACACCATGATCCTGGGATTGGCTCCAGGATTATTGCATCACTGAGCAGGATAAAAAGCACTTACAGTCTTCTACTGTCACCATCGGTTTAGCTAAATTGCTACCAAAAAGAATAAAATGGCGGCGTAATGAAAACAAAATTGCATTACGGCTCATCTGTTTTCATCATCGTCTTTATTATCTTGGTCTCCCCCAGGTGTCCCGAGTCAGTCCTCATCATTATGGAGTATGGAGAAGATGAGAGCGTACTTCTGCGTGATAAAGAGGCTGCAGCCTCGCATCACTCAGGACGCCAACTCCATCCTCACCCGCTACTACCAGCTACAGAGACAGAGCGACAGCCGTAACGCTGCACGCACCACCATCCGCATGCTGGAGAGCCTCGGCCGCCTCGCAGAGGGTCTGTACCTCTCTCACTCACTCACACACGCACATAAACTGGTATATATCTATATCCATACATCTAAATTCTCCAGCAATAAAGGGCCAACAAATCACTTTCCTATTGTTTGTTTTGCTTTTAATCCGTTTCCAGCCCATGCCAAGCTGATGTTCAGAGAGACCGTGACAGTGGAGGATGCCATAGTGGTGGTGTCTGTTATGGAGTGCTCCATGCAGGTTCGTCACCTCTAGGTGTACAGGAATGTTATATAATAATATTTGCCCAGTGGCAGCCCAGGGGGCCAATATGTTCTGCAGAGAAACAGATGGGCTGCAGTCAGTAATTGTAGACCTACAATGTAACCTGTACGGTAGATCTGCCTGATGAGATGGCTGACAGGTGAGTGTGTAATATGAGCTCGAAATAATGTAGGTGTTTTAGTTCCACACCTGGAACTTCTAACTCTGTGTGTTGCTTGTATGGTACACGCTTTAATGAAGTCAATTTGTACGTTTTGATCAATGGGTAAATTCCTATCATTTTTTCCTTCCGTATATGGGAATATGCTTCATTTATTTCTGCTTTGTTCTAAACTAATGTTTGTTCAGCAACAGTCTGTATGTTTACATGTACACTGATATTCCACTATTATTCGGAATATAACCATATTCGGAATCTGATACGGGTCATGTAAAGAGCGTATTCCAAATTTGGCCTTATTCCGAATTCAGCATTTTCTGATTTAAGACGTGTGGGATATGCGGATATTACTCAGGTTTCAGGAGAAGGCTTGGATGTTGGGGGTTTTTATGGCAGTTTGTGACACGCGACCTCCTGCCTGACCTCAGCTCTGTGCGTTGTACACAAACCAACCAGATAGCAGTTTGCAAGGCTGGAGTAGAGATGCCTGCATGTGGACGGGAATATCACTGGAATGTTCATTTTCATTAGCCATGGACACCGCATGGTAGGAATATTGTCTTTTCTGGAACAAGAGCAAAAACCGGAACATGTTGTGCCTGTAAACATAGCGACCGTAACAGTCAGAGGCCGTTTCTGACACAGGAATGTCTTCTGGATTCCTCTGTAATGCAACAAGCTGCATTTTTCCTCTAGTTAATTTTGAGACAGAAGAAAGCGAGGCAGCAATTATCTATCGTTGCTATGAGACGAATATGAACAAGAGCCAACTTGTTTTGTGGATGTTTCAACTACAAATAGATAAGAACATTTTTTTAGTGACATGTCTTTGTTGTTCCTAAAAAATCAGACATGTTTTTGCATGTGTGTCTTTTGGCCACAGGGTGGTGCGCTGCTCGGAAATGTGAACGCTCTGCACACGTCCTTCCCGGACGACCCTGGAGAGCAGTACAGAAGCCAGTGTGAGATTGTGCTGGAGGGTCTGGGCCTGACTCACATCCTCAACACAGAGCTGCACAGGCTCTCAGGGTAAACCACATGCTAATGGAGTTTCCATGGTTATCCCTAATCATCAGCGAATGCATGACTTCAGACCAGCTGCTTTATTCCACATGATGACTGGGAAGTGAAGTGAATTTTCAGGGAGTCCCTGATGACCTGCTGTTTTCATAATTAGGTGTAGGAATCTGTACGTAGTTCTATTCCCAGTTCTTGGTGCAGTTATGAAATAGTTATTCCGCACATTGGGTTTTAATTTTTAATATCCACGAGCACTTGCTGCTTATGAAACGTGACATACGATCACTTTTATCATCATGAAAGGCATTAGGTTTCATGAATTGTTTAGATGCAAAGTAATAAACACAAATCTACATTTAAGGCCTCGTGTTATACTTTAGTCACCCCAGAGAAGTCTAGATCTGAGCTAATCCTGAACTTTTTGGATAAATGACTCTTGTGTCACTGGAGCTTTTTTGTCTTAGAAATATTTGGTACTTTTGAGTGATGAGCTAAATTAACGAGAATCAATCCCCCATTCCTAATTTTCGCGCTCTCTTTCTCGTCCAGGAAGCAGGACAGCTCTCATGAGTCGTCTGGAGGGAAGCAGCCGAGTGACGTGCGCGGAGAGAGTCTGAACCGTGAAGAGACGTCTGCCTCTGACACAGGCCTCGACTGGTTTCACAGCTTAACCAGTCCAGCAGAGGGGAATTCAGCATTCCCAGCGTCTCCCATTCGTTCCTCTACACAGTACCACACAGCTAACACGCCGTGCCCTAGTGTGTTGCCTAGCAACAGTGACCCGGCGCTTGCCGGAGGCGCCGCGTGGGAGAAGCAGGCCGACAAAGACAGCAGTTCAGTGGTGCAAATGATCTCCAAAAAGCTCAGGACCAAACGATTAAAAGAGATGAACAACGAGCGCTCCGAGATCAAGGGAACGAATGCTGTGGATGAAAAATTAAAGACGGATCTGCCTTTAGCTCCACACGAGCTTCCATGCCACAGCACACCGTTAGTGGACAGGAAACGACCTTCTAAAAGAAAAGCTCCGTCTTGGAGTCCACCCGTGATGGAACAGACCGAGCATGAAAACCTACAAGTCGACCTGTCGAGCTTCACCTTCAGACCCAGAGAGAGAATGACGCACGCAGATCAGGCTAGCGGGTCGAATCCGGCTCCAAAAATAGATGAAAGGGATCGCAAAATTGGCACAGGACGGATTTCACAAACGAAGCGAAAAGAGAAAAACGAAAAAGAGAAGGCGCAAAATCAGTGTTCTGAGCAGCCAGCAGAGGGCAGCAGCGTGTGTAAGAAGCTCCGAGTGCGAGTCCAGGCTGCAGACGGAGAGATTCCCTCTGACAGGTCACAAGAGAGGAACAGAACAGCTGACGACGCGGAGCACAAACGCCAACAACTCGTCCACAGCCTGAGAAGCACGACTCCAAACGAGCCCGATTCCTCCGCTCAGCCACACCAACCAAAGCCTAAAGTCGCTTCCTCCACCCTGGCCAAGCTTTCCACTTTCTCTTTTGTTCCCTCTCCCGAGGAAAAGACCAGCCAGAATCGTACCGCAGCTCCACCACAGGAGAACAACACACCAGTTTCCAAGGACAGCGTAATGGAAAAAAATGCCAACGCAGCGGAAAGCGCGCACACAAGCACTGTGACTGTGGAGCAGAAAAGCTCCATGAGTTCAACCACAGAGACTTGCCAGAAGACGAGCAGGCCACACACAAGGGCAGAGATGCCTGAGGACCAATCGGCGAGCTCCGGCAAGAGGAAGTGCTTCGAGTTGAGCTCAGCACGTCCCGGAGGTCTTTTCTCTGGTCTATCCTTCTTCAGGTCCTCTATTGAAGATGAGGAAGATCTCGATGTGGACTGGGAGGAAGAGTCCAGAAAGAAAGTTTCATAAATTAGATATCTGTATAGAAAGTCGTATTAAAGGAATACTCCAGCATAGTCCAGTCAAATCTTTATCCAGCATGTGGTTTATGTGTAATCTCCACGAGAAACATGATGTCCTGTTCTGCGAAAAGAACGAAAACTATTTACTACAAACTTAATTATAATTGATGTCTAGGGGCAGTTGTCGGGGCAGGTGATAAAAATGTGACTGTGTATTGCAAACACAAAAATGACAGCAGATACACTGTACCAAACGGGATTTAGGATAAAACAGGCACTAGAGAAAGTCTTAGCAAAGTGTGTGTGGTATCAGGACCACTTGTCTGCGCTGGCGAGGTTGGCATACCACAGTTAGTACAGTTTCTCCCCACTGAAAATGTAGAGCCATCTTCATTTACTAATTTTTCACCTGCACAATTCATAAATATGTAAACAAACATAATGCGACACAGAAATGATTACCGCCCCAACATCCGCCCTTAGCCTCCCATTATAAGCCAGTTCTTGTTCTTTACACAATACAGGAAACCGTTCACGTTCTCGGCCCTGCTAATCGCACACGCGCCACAGACGCTGTGGCCAGAACTTAGATTAACAACATTGGAGTTTTCCTTTAACATGAAAGATTGTAGATGTGAATTTAGTTTTATGATGAATCTCTTTTGTTGGATTATGTGAAATGAAAAGCTGCTTGGGGGGGAAATGCTCCTGCTGTTCTACGGCACTGCCAAGTTATGAATCGACAATAAAAAATGCACTCTCTACTCATTTCTTTTATTTATTCAGCAAGTATACGTTCCTTGATGCTCCCCTGTGTTTAGTGATGATCTAGTGGCCATGCGTTTCCATCAGACTTCTCTTATTGCTGCATTTTTCCTGACCCCTTCCTTCAGCAGTGCGGGATAACTGCTGACAGAACTGACCGCTCGTTTGGCACGGTGCTAACCTCTTACGGCTTAGTGTACAGCCCAAGCTGTAAGTGCAACGACGTGCATCTGCTTAATATAGTGCTTTATATTCTTCCTTACTGTATAAATGCAAAGCAGGTATTGTCAGAACTATTTTATTTAGCAGCTTTTAGGCGGAAAGTCTTTCATGAGAAATGTCCATGGGGATTTTCAGGAGGGTTTGAGGTCATTTAAAGAGCAAATGTATAGTAAATACTAGATTTGTTTGTGCTCGATATTCTGGCAAATAAATCTGATCTAAATAACAAAATAAGTAACACTTTACTGATAAATCCACAAACAGCAGAAAAACTCAAAAATGTGCAGTGGACTGGGGAAAACCTCCGGATCTCACAGAATGTGCCAAAAATGCTGAAAAGTCTGTTTTTGGTCAAAATTAGAAAAAATAGAACGTTTTTTATTTTCTTTCAGACATCGCCTGGGCTAGCTACTTTCTAAGATCACGGCGAGTAAGGGACCAGTTTAACTGTCCGTCCCTCCACCTCCATCACCTCCTACTCCTCCTGGGGCAAAGGCCACCAACAGGGTTTCTCCAGGCATCTCGGTCCTGGGCGTTCTGCTCCACCTGGCTCCAGTATCTCTGCAGGAGTGGAGGTTAGTCGGCCTTGTAGCTTCTGAAGGCGTCATGCTTCTTCTTAATGAAGACCCGTCTCTTCCCAGTACTAAGGTGTCTTGATTTCTTATTGGCGTTTCTGAAGGATTTTTTGGCTGGGTGGGGTATCTAGCCCCATGCCCAACCCTCATCCTTGACCAGCCATGCTTGGGACTGTCCATGCCAGAGTTAACGAACTGTCAGTCTGTCTAAAATACCTCAAATTTTCCTGGCTAACTGAGATTTCCTCACATGCCAAATGTCACACTTTGATCAGGTTGTTGGATAAGTACGTGTTGAAGCAAAGTAGTTATTGGCCTAATCAATTCAGATAAAAGGTGTCCCAATTGCTCCCTTTCCACGAACATGAACTAGGTTCCAGTTCTGGATTGGTGCTAGCGCTGGAACTGCCTTGATGGAAAAGGGGTAACAGTCGGTGAGGCTCCTGTGCTGTCATGTCGTCATGAACGCAGAGAAGAGCGCTTATACGCTCTGTACAGGATGATTTAAAAAAATTTAATGACCTAATAAAAGGAATATACGAGTTTTAGCCAGCAGAATGAATCGGAGATTATTTCCGCACCGATGTTGGCGTGAACAGCGAAGAGCTGAGGACGAGACTCATGAGCGACTTTTACCTCAGGTAATGAGACAGAGGCTGATGTGAATGAGAAACACGTTTCAGTTTACTTTTCAATATTCTATAAACCTAGCCATTTATAAACACAATTATTTATAATGTACAAATTAATACTTGAGTCATGAACTTGTATGTTGTTGCAAAGGCATTCAATGTTCTTTCACTTTTTAGTTTACTATACAATATCTTTGTGCATATATTGATATTTTGTGATGGATGTGTTATTATGTCTCCATTAGAAGACGTTCCCTCTGCCCTTGAATTAGGAACAGCGAGAAGTCTAGTCCAATTGTCTCCATTACTGAATGAGATCTCGTCCCCAGCTCGAGCCGGTCAAAGTCTAGTCAATGTCAGACGGTGAGGTGAGGTGAGGTGCGTCGGATTCGGTGTTCCTCACAGAGCCGAGCTGTGCTCAGGAGAAAACGAGTGGTAACATGAGGAGTTAATGGCTTCCAGCTTCCTGCAGATGAAGCCCAGCATCATCAATAATGAAGTGTTATCGACTTCAATGTCTCGCTCCGTGTCAAGCTAGCACATCTCTCCTCTCACCATCATTACATCATTCTCCAAGCAGCCGGGAGGATTAAGGGTGTTTTATTGTGTTTAGTTGAAGCCTGACCTTTATATATTTTTTTTTATTCTATGTCAGCAATCTGCTTCTTGAAAGGCTCTAGGAGTTCTCAGTTCCAGGAAACTAGTTTATTTTCCAGCATGATTGAGCATAATGTATTGAAATTAATCATGGTGGTTCATGTTCTACCAGCTGTAGTACCTCAGGATTAATGCAACATCATAGTCATTTAAAGAAGGTAATAAAACGGTGACACAATGAGATTCTCAATCAAATGCTTTGAATAGGCATAGAACTGGAGCTCTAAAGGTTAATACAAATACAATTAGAAGAAATCGATCCCACTTCTGTGGCTGCTTTACCCTGGCTATTGTAACTAATCTAGCGTCCTAGCTCACAAGCATGAAGAAACCTTTATCCAGGTCACTGCTTTAGTCATCTAGCTGACTGGGTAATAAGGTGGCATTTACATTATGAGATCAGCAATAATTTCTTTGGAGAACTGCTGATCACACAAGCTTTCTGCTAAAGTTGATGTTGCTATATATGGGTCCAGTTTCATCCCCGTACTTTTTTTCTTCTTCTTTGTAAAAGCAGTTCCAGAATGTTCTCGTTTCATTATTCTTGGTGATGTTATATATGTGATTCCCCCCCCCTCATAGCAAGCACAAAAAGCCAAGCGGTGTTCAGATGGAGGAAGAACTTGGTGAAGAATATATAACAAGACTGACAGGACACAAACAAGCTGTTTAAATCAAATGCAGCTTACACACTATTGAAGCACTATTGAAAACAGGACCCAGTCCAGTCCTAATGAATTCTGTAATGCTAATGAAAGCTTGAATGCTAGTTTAATTGACTAGGAAGTACCCTTGATGTCATACATGTCTTTGTATTGTCTGAAACACATATAGCGACCTATAATGTCTAAGTAATGATCACATTTAGCACAAGTAAGAACTGTAGTCAATAATGAAATTGAGCTAGCTTGGTAGTGAAAACAATGACTAGCATTACAATCAGGGGCTGTTTATGGCTAGCTAGCAAAGAGGCCCATGTAGTAAGGTGTTAAATATAGGTAGCGTAACAACATGTGGGTGTAGCTGGCGTGGCTGAACAACTAGCTGCTTTTCTATATAGTATGACTCGATAAAAATGAAAAATCAAATAAGAGTGATACAGAGATCAGCTAGCTAACTTGGACAAGGGCATTTGAGGTAGAAATCATGCTGCAGGGGACTGCTTCAGTCACCACACAGGGTTGTAAGGAGAACATTAACATATCACTGAAAAATTGTTTGTGTATGTGTGTAATTAAAAAAAAAAATGACTGGCTTTTGCTGCTTTTTCTAGATGCTCTATTTTGTCAGCAGGTTGTTGTGGCAGGTTTAAAAGCATCATGTGAGTATTAAGGTCATGTCAAACACACATGGGTCTCTGCTTTCTGTTTTGTTCCTCTCTCAAGGTTCAGTTTGTTCTCAGTGTCTGGGGTTTTCTTCTCTGAAGCTTAAGTGAATTTAAGGTAAGTGTTTATCCAGTGGTACAGTATGATTAATGCTAAATTGCATATCATATATTTCTGTTCTCAAGTTTAAAACAAGTTATAGAATCAGAAGCATGGCTTTAGTCGGTGGTAAACCTGATTTATGAGGTGTTTGGCTTTTTAAAGAACCTCGGGGGGATTGAGTGTGTGTGCTGCTCTCATGGCTACAGCAGTGTTTCATGAACACAGTCATTAGACTTGTTTTTTCAGCTTGTTTTTTGTGGCTCAGGGTTGCCAGATTGGAATGTCTGTTTTTAAAATCAGTCCTTGCTTAAAACTGTCCCAATCCGAAAGAAACCAACCCTGACTCATCCAAATCATATCACATGATGTTTTAGTTGAGGCCCAACTGACAGATTCAGACAAGTTGATCATTAAAGAGCAAAAACTATATACTATAATCATTTTAATAAATTCAGGATTAAAGGAAAGTTTTCCCAGCTATTCGAATGATCCAACGTGTCTTGTATCTGGCAACCGTGTTGGGGAGAAGCAACAGGATTGTTTTTGAGGTTCTGCACGCCTGAGTTCTGCCTTATATAACCAGCTTGCTGCTTAGAGCCATAGAGAAACATATATTTTGGCTCTTAGCTCTGCGCACTTCACTAAGTACCGCATGTAGTCGAGGTCAGGGTGTTCCTGTTAGAGCTAAACTGCTTAGTAAGAAACACACGCACACATGTGTCAGCCTGTTGTGCAGTTTGTGGCAGGCTTTAAAGAACTCCACTTTACCCAGACATGGTTCTTTATGCTGGAACAGGTTCGGGCCTCGTAGTTGCAGTGAAGGGAAATTGTAAAGCTATAGCATACAAAGGCATCCTATACAATTGTGGGCTTCCAACTTTGTGGTAACAGTTTGGGGAAGAACCACAATGGGTGTGATGGTCACGTGTGCACAAACTTCTGGCCATATGGTGTACATTGTGATTTATTTTTTTTTTGTATTCAGATCATATCAAACAAGGAAATATTCAAACTTAAGGATTCCCTGTCCAGTTAAGTTCAATTCAATTCAATTCAATTTTATTTGTATAGCACTTTTAACAACAGACATTGTCTCAAAGCTGCTTCACAAAAGTATAAAAATTCTGAATATAAACTTATAACACTATACATTTATCTATATATACCCCTAATGAGCAAGCCTGTGGCGACGGCGGCAAGGAAAAACTCCCTGAGATGGCA
>JAQQZR010000020.1:11505112-11523968 GCA_030068235.1 Notoglanidium macrostoma | reverse complement strand
AACCTTTTATGTCAACAACCGCTCAACTAAGTAAAGAGAAACAACAGTCCATCATTATCCAGTCTCTTTTAAAGTCACAAACATGGAGACAAAAATTGAATTAGACGGTGTGTCCAAACTTTTGACTGGTAGTGTGTTTTTTTGTTAGTGTAGTCATTTGTTTTTCAGAGACTGTTCTCCTTTTGTTCCTACTCGGTTGCACTTGAGTTCATACGTGACTGACTGGGGTTGGATTAATTGGGAGCTCATGGGTAATTGAACTAGCTCAATGCTTTAATTTAGCCTGCATGCCCTTTCTCCTTCAGCTGAAAGAGCACTGCTGATCTTCTCTGCTGATCCCGAAACCCGACGAGATGCTGGTGAATGTGTGAAACGTGCCATGAATGTGTTTCCACAATAATGGCATTTTCAGGATTTAGCTTTAGGAAGAGGAACTTGTGTATGAGCAACACAAAAGATGATGAAACTGTGGAGCGCTTGCACAGAGGATTACGACAGAATTCTGATTTTGCAAAACACAGCATTACATTCTGTAGTAAGTTTCTTGTCTATTTTTTCTGGATGGAAACGATTGTGTAAGAATATAGAATAAGCCATGTGAGGATAAAGCGATGAAGAGAAAGACATCACATTTGTTTTGGGGTATTTTTTTTGTATTTTATGAATTAACAAAATAACTTTCTCAAACTAGTGGGTTTTTTTTTAACTTTAGTTAAATGGGCAAATTGCTGGTATGTACATGGTTGCTTAATAGCATTATCTAATGTAGAAGTTGTTACAGATATACCATACTTACGAAGGCTAAAGTGAATGTACTGTGGTATCGGAAACCACTGTGGGGTCCAGCCTGCAGACCTCTGATAAATGTCAGCGCTGCACATTACCCATATCGGATATTATACATATGGCTTTTGCAGAAATGCACTGCGATCTTGTTTGAATTTTGAGTCAAGTCTCAAATCAGTGCTACTTGTTAAAGCACACCTCTGTTTCACACGTTCTCTTTGTCTGTTCATTTTAGTATAGAACAACTTTATATTGCTTCATTGATAGTTTGATCACCTCCCTTTAGCTCTGGGATGAAACTAAAGATGAAACCAAACAAATCTAGGCTTCACTTGGGAAACAAAAATAATTAAATAAGTACATTTTTGGCTAAACTTTTTCTTTTTACACTTTCAATGTACCAATATACAATTGCAAATATGCAATAATATATGAAGTCCAGAGATTAATCTGGAACATAAGATCCCTGTTCTAAGAGGCACAATATCTCTTATTTGTTCTACATATTATCATTAAAACATTTCCACTTCAGTTATCCCAAAACCTGAAAATCAGTCTTATAATGTTATATTAAGTTATAGTTATATAACAGGCCCTTCACTTATAGTTATTAGACTATTACATTAGCTTCTGATGTTTACTCGGCTTGGTACGCTACTCATGTTGAACTGTTAAAAAGGATGCCACTTGGAAAAGTGCTCCCATCAGACATTCGGTCTGTCACTGAACAGGTGCCAAATGGATCCCAGCCCCCTTAAATAGTCCGGCTGAAATTCCTTTAAGAAGAATGCACGTGCTGATCGGGGGCTGAGGAGACCTCTTGTTCGTTTGGTTGCCCTGGTTTGAATAGAATGCAAATTTTCTTTTGTTAACACTAGCGTTCCTGTATCTGCATTGTGAGTTCAGGATTAGTCTTTGATTAGTGCTGTCTAAAGATGATTTCTAATTAGTCGTAAAACAGGGTGAGTAGTCAGGTGGCCATGATTTGGTACATGATTTGGCACAAAACCAGAGGTCAATTTTGAGTTTCTTAGACACTCTCTATAAATAAAAATAAAGTGCGCTGTTAAACTACAGACAGTATGAAGAAACACCTATGAATCAAGTTTCCTTAATTGTCAGCCATCAGTGTATCATCTGCTCAGAGCTGTTTAACGTAACAGGGGTCTGTTTGTTTAGTCATCTTCAGTCACTTGGGTGGCGGTGGTGGATCCCGAGCCTTTAACCTTTAAAAGCTCAGGAGCTGTGCCATCTTGCCACTTCTATTCTCCACGAGTGGTTGTAAATTCCCACCTATACCCATTCTGGGAAACACTAAACCTGGTGTCGTGTAAGGGTGGAGGTGAAGAGGACACACAAGAGGGACCAAAAACTAACCAGACAGTCCATTAACCTGTCAAGGGGTCCAACATTCGTCCATTCTCCCTCCCTGTCATTTAAGCTACAACACAGGTGCCGAACTCTGCCACTGTTCCTTCACATTTTAGTGTTTCCTCTGATCTAACACATCCACTTCAATTCAGGAAGGGCTGGTAGTTGAATCAGGTGTGATGGAAGAAGGGGATACACTCTAAAATGTGCAAGCATGGGGGTTTTCCAGGACTAGAGCTGGAAATTTATGCTCTTCTGGGATTCGATTCATCACAAGATTCGAGTAAACTGAAGTGATTCAGTTAATCTTAAGAGATTCAAGTAGACAAGTGATTCGATTCGCGGCAAAACGGAATCGACTCAAATCAGTTCTGCCGTTAGATGAGTGTGTGTCTATCTATCCATCTATCTTGGATTAAAATTTCCTCCATGGATGTCAGACTCGTGTCAGAATGAAGGATATGAAGCTGAAATACAGTAATTCGAGCCGCCTTCGTGTGCGTGTCGGTTGAGTGGGCGGAGCTTACAGCTCTGATTGCTGCTTTCATGCTCCACTCACAGCCAGGACACGCAGAAGCGCGAGGCCGCGTTCTAAACGTCTGCACGCCGTGTACACATGCGCACTATATAGGGCACAACGTAAGGCATTGTGTGCGTCACAGTAGTGCACTATGTGCGTCTTTGTGAGGCGTTTGGGAATGGACCTCGGTTTGAGCTCACAGTCTTGCGATGCGGTTGGCACAGCGAGTTGGCCGTGCTGCTGTAGTTTATCGCTGCTTCTTGTTTCAGATGAATGTGACCCGATTCAGGATTATTCTGGACTGCGAATGATGATTTTTAAATAATATATTTGTATATAATACATGCTAAGTTTTTGTCCTAAACAATGGATTACAGGTAGACATTTTTTTTCTCTAATATTGGGCTGTGGGGCTCCTTTTCGGTTCATTTTTTTTTTTTTTTGAGAATCGGTTCATTCTGGAAACTCCTTCGACATTACGGTTTAAATAGCGCATGAAATCCACCGAGATGTGGAGCAGAAACGATTTCGAGGATGGCCTGGATATCTATAAAACGGGTAAGTCCCGGGACAGGATGAAAACCGGGTAAATGATTGGGATTTTTTTTTATTTCTTTTCTCGCTCGCGCCTTCACCGTTAACTGCGGAATCTCAGCGCGCGACTAACGGCATCTTATTGTTAGCTAGCTGAGTTAGCAAGGCGGTTTTTATTTAGTTTCCTTTTTTAAAGGGTTGCTTGGATACCATTTTAATCTCAGTTTCCACTCTGTTATATAAAATCCAGCCACAAACCTGATATGACCAATTCACGGACACGCTGTAGCTCTCTGTCCCTGTATCAGTGGCAGTTAGGACGGGTAAATAATTAGCTTGCTAGCTTTAGCCTGCTCGGATGTGCCTTGTGTTTCTAGCTCGGTTTTTACTCCTACTTCACGTCAGGTTAGCTCCATTTTACTCTCTATTATAATCTTTATTTGTGTTTTGTTTGTATTTTCGAGACAAGTTTGCTGAATGTTTCATAAATCTGGCATTATTTCACTTCCTGTGCTGAGGTGCTGAGTTACTACACTAATAACCGAAAGATACAAAACCACAACATGTTTTCTCACAAATTATGCATTGATTAGGATTTCTACTATGCCTTCTCAGTCTGTTTTTTTTTTTTTTTTTTTTTTATAATTATGCATTTAAATTTCACAAATTCTAATGAACATAATTTGACTAATTAATATATTAGGTACATGAGTTAAAAACACAGACATATGTGTGTTTAACTCATGTACCTAATATATTAAGTACATGAATTAATGCATATTTATTCTAGATGTAGAGCATTTATATAACACATGAGCTCTAAATTAATGTCATTTATATAATGTAACTCACTTTCGTTCGGATATTTAATTACACATATATTACATATCAAATGATTCGAATTTGTATCACCTCCCAATAATGGCGTTATTCCTACATTTACAGGTATTTCCTCTGATCAACATTCAAAAAGCAGTACTTTAGAAAGACTATGTTGGAAATGCACAACAAAATTGATCACCTGTGACACAAGTTAGAAATCCTGCGATCATTGAAACAAAATTGCGTACACCTGTGTGTGATTTCCGATTACCCTAACTGCATGAACATGGTTAAGTCTTGGACCGATGCGCTGTCCATCTGCGTTTCTGCATCATCACAGGTTCACGCCGGTCTATATCCGTCTACATTAGGTATAAATTATACACGATATCATTTCTTGTTTCTCAGCATGGACTTCAAAACATGCTGTATGTTTTTAAGACCCAGACAAGAATCACGTTAATTCGTAGCGGTTCTCACGCCGACTTTGTGACTGACGAGAGAATCCGGTGTGGGATTTAGTTTTTCCGAGTAAAGTCCGATTCCGAGCGCTACTACGACACGTACCGAAACGTCACCACGCCAAGCTCAAGGCTCTACAAATATGGTGAAGATGAACATCCAAGTGAGCATGAAAAATCTCGCAGTCACTTCAGGCTCAGTTTGACGGCTCGTTTGAATGTGTCGACGCCCACAAAACTCCATAAAAGGTCAAGTGTGCAGCCCGCTGAGCACGAAATGAGCACTCAACAGAACGCTGGACGTGGAAGTTATTTTAACTCCCTTCTATGCCAGTGAAATTTTTAATCATATAAATGATCTTAATAATAAACAGACGCAAAACCTTAAATCGGCTGAGCTGAGACGATTCCTGTGACGTCCTCTGTTTGTACGCCGCCGTTTCTTTATCATTGGAAAGTTGAATTAAATTTTCGGGTTTGTGTTGTCTTAGAAGTCATTGTGGGGGGGGAATGTCTGGTCAGTCCTGTTGTTCAGTGAGCTTTTCTCAATTTCATAACACATTTATTTTAGATTTATGGAGGGAATAAATAACCCTAACCCAAGTGGTGTCATATACAAATATGACATGTCGTTGCTGTCCAATTAGAGATTCTGATCCAGTGCCTGTTTCCTCCGGTTTCAATAAACAAAGCTTTAAGATCATCCACACTGGAGGCCATATTTTATTTATTTATTTATTTGTTTATTTATTTATTTTGCCACCAAGGTGTAGAGGTCTGTCTGAGTGTGAGGAGGTTTTCTTGCCAGTTTATTATGTCTACTCACTGCGTAGGTCACGTTTTCGGTGTGCAGTTACATCTGTTGCTTTGCACATGTATTGGCACCCGTCTATCAGTGGAAAGAGATCGCTTTGGACCAGCAGGAAGTGTTCGGATTCATGCCAGGGTCAGACTGCGCCGTATTCTTGTCTTCCACGATGGACATTATGTCATCAGATTTATGGCCATAGTGCCATAAATTCTTGCCTTGTCTTGGTAGGGAGACTGGCAACAGTACAAGTTTGACCCTGACCGATCATCGCTCATGTCTTTGCGTGTCGTCGGGACGAGGGTCAAGAAACCTGTCAGTCATGGCTTGTGTTGTTACAGTGTTCCCTCATGGCTTGTGTTAAAGAGGACCGCCGTAATGACCGCGTCTAAGCGCATCACACCCTGAAATAGCTCAGGATAACTGATGAAGAGTTCAAAACCAGGTTTTTCAGTTTGTGTTACATGCACTTGGCCTTGTTTTGTTCTTGTATGAGTCAAAGAGAGAGAGAGATGTTCTGAATATGTTTAGCTTTTCCTCATCTCACTCTGCATCGACTGAGTCAGAATCATTACGCCGTTATGATAAAGAGGGCTCAGGATTATGCAAGCCTGCTCATTTATCCTCTATACGCGTGGGTTCTATGCTTTTCCGTCCATGAGCAGTGTTTCTGTGGTGACCGTGTCCTCTGCTTTGGCTGTCTAGGTTCCAGTGCGTCCTCTCCTGGGTGGGTGCCAGGCTGTGAGTCAGCATGGCACGGCTCGTCCTCCATCGGCAGCAGTAACCGCGCCAGGCGCCACAGCGCCGCCTCCGACAGCGCCGACACAGGCATAGGAACGTCCTGCTCGGACAGCGTGGAAGGTAAGGGACACCCTAAAGCGCATAGCGTTGGACCAAACTGCCCGTGTGCTTGCGTTCAGAATGATTGACTTCTCATCTGTTGTGCTTGCTGTGCAGGAATTAGTATTCCTTTGCTGCACGGTTTCACACCGTACATAAATCAATTAAATAATGTATAAAAAAAAAAAAAATCATGAGCTGGGATAGGTTGGGACACAAAACATACTCATAAAATTCACCGGTCAGATAAACAGCAATGCAAAAAACATGAAGCCTTTAGCAAGTTTGTATTGTATTATAAATATTAAATAACTAAGTATTATGATATTAGAGGCTTGCATTGAAGAAAACACACATTATTTGTTCAGAAACCAGCCGTGGCCATAAAGCCTGTCCCAAATATCCTTTACGATCATTACAGCTATGTAGGCCAGGCTGTATTTTCGGGAAGTGGTAGTAAGCTTATATATATTTAGTTTTATATTTCCAGTACAGCACCTCTGAGCCCTCTAATCCTGTTAGTAAGAACAGTGCTACTGTCAGCGCACGCACGCACGCACACACACACACACACACACACACACACACACACACACACACACCTCATCTCACCCGTCTCAGACACTGCAGACTGGACCATACGCAATATGGACCAAAAATGTCAATGATGACAATATGAGACATGATATATTAAGACAGAGACATATTTTTAAATAAATAACTATATTAATACGTTTTACTTCCACTGATGTAAGCAGTTAGCGAACATTAGACCTGTAATCATCATTAATACATCTTCAGACAAATCCCAATTGACATCCTACAAAAAAAATAGAGCCGTAAGTATTGCCTTAGAAGTACGTATCTCAGTTTGTATGTATTTACTTTTAAATGGTCAAGTTGCTTATTCATCATTCCACTTATACTTATTATTCCCTAGTCTTGGGTTTAGGCGAAATAGGGATAGACACATGTCTTTCTGTCTTACGCTCTTCTTTTTCAGCCCCATAGCATAGAACTTTTCCAGGAGTTTAAACTATAACTATGAAAGAATGATTAATTGTTCAGCCAGAAACCAGTGCTCGTACGCAGTGTGTGTTTATTTGAGGGTGGTTTTCCTTTAGAACCGCATCATTCACAAAGCAAAGTCACGGCACAAGGCACTCTTGCCAAGAATGTGTTGGGTCGCTGGGAGAAATTACCTTAAAACAGGCCAAATTATGATTCATATATCTGAAATGCATAAACTCATGGCCTGAAAACATTGCATGATCTCAAAGCATTACACGAATATTAGACATAACATTTACTTCCAGTCGCTGTTTTTACCAACCGCAACAATAATTTAATATATTTTTGGATGGACTTCGGGGATTATTCTGTCACGGTTGTGGTTGTACATGGAGACTTTAGAGGGTAGCCCTGAGATGTGGTCTCCTTGTAAAGTTGACATTTGTGTCCACTTTGAAGTCTGAAGAAGTCAGAGGCTTGTTACGGTCTCTTTTAGCACTTCTGCATCTGCTCGTAGGCAAACAGCAAAGCAGATGTTCTTTTTTTTTTTTCTTTTTTTTTTGGGTCTCTCAGTCCAAATTATGGTAATGACCTTAAGCATTTGGACAAGAAGACTTATCTTTAATATCCAATTGTGAGATTGATAAGCGGATTGAGCCAGCAGTTAGCAGTGTTACAGTCACTGTACTGGTCTGTGGTAGTGAAGCAGGGGATCAGACTTTACACAAAGCTCTCTGTTTACCACAAACAGGTGATGGAAAATTAGGTTCCTCTGCAGGGAATCTATTTCTCTATGATGGTGTGAGGACCTCGACAATCCAGGAACACCTCGGAGTCAACCTGCTGCTCCTCTGAGTCAGGAGACGCCTGTTGAGCTGGTATGGAAATCTTACAAGGATGCTCTCTGGTCAGCTCCAACTAGAGCTGTACCAGGTATTTTCCACTGGATGGAGACCTTGGGGTAGACCCAGGACCTGCTGGACAGGCTACACATCATGGTTGGCTTGGAATTTCTGGGGATCCAGAAAACTAATTGAATGAGCAACTAGTCCAGTCCTGCCAATTAAATTTCACCACCTTTTGAAAGTTTGTTTTGCTACATTACACCTCCAAGACCGATTGTTCTTGTTTAGCAGATGACAAATGAGCATCAGGGTGGGGTCCCTGCCTCAGCTGTACTCTCTGTTTACCCAAGAGAAGACTGGTTACTATAGGAACTTTCCTGAGATCATCTCAACAGGAGCAGTTGTCAGGGTTTAATTAGTGCTTGATGCGATGAGGGATTTGAACTGTGCATCCCATAAAACATTGTGTTCCCACCAGCATGAGCGATGTCACGGCCTGGATCTCATCTTATTCTCACCCAGCTCACTCCCTGGAATGCTAATATATGCAGAGAGCCAACAGCACATTCACATCGATCTTGGCACGTGGACTCCGGCTTTACCATCGGAAATCAATGAATCAGTCCCTGAAACCGCAAAGATCCAGGAATAAAGTCACGTGCAGCACTTTGGGCTGTGGCCTGGATTTCAGTGGTTGTGCTTTTGCTAAACCTTGTGACCGCAGAGGATCCAGAATCACTCGTATTCTGTAAGTGAGTGTTTCAGCCCTGCATGATCTATGATCAAGCTTTAAAACAGACAGCTGGCTCCAGAGGTACAGCAGATCTGCCGTGAAAATGTTGCGTAGGAAGCTGAGGTGTGATATCACCAGATGATGCAGAAAACCTCCTCGATCAAAGAAACTGGGACTGTCATTAGTCATCTCTGAGGAATCTCTGAGGAGATTTAGGAAGGCGCACTGAAGGAGGTCAGATTATTTTCGCAAAAGGCTTGGTTCACATTATAAAAGTCTACTCTTTGTTAATCGGATTTATGTCAACTACACATAAGGAACTGCGACCATAAGGTTTTAATTTCATTAAACACTTTGATGTGGATGAGGATATCGCTGCTGGCTTGTCTTCCTCGCCAGCATACTTCTTGGCAAATGAGGGCCAGTAATGGGTTCCAAACAGCTGAAAATATACATCAGGACTTTTTTTCTTCTGATCCTAAGCATGAATCACCACCAGCGCGATCATTATTCCACTGAAGATCTGTGTCGTTAGTTTTCTCATTTTAACTCTGCTGAATTGATGGATTGTCTCACAGATATGACCTTTTTTGTTGTTCTTTATGACTCAAGGGAAGCAACTTAAATTGAATGAAGCAGAACTTTTAAAAGAATGATGCGTCCTGTTTTAAATTTATGATGTCACAATGTTGAGACAGTAGTTCCTTGCGAAGTGTGTTTTATTTAAAACATCTCAGATGTTACACATGTTCACAGAAAGAAGCCCCTTTTTGTGATTCTCAGCCGGCTATGCTGTTAAAGAATGGTATTTCTGAGGCTCTTTCATCCAAAATCTTTCCTCCAGAAGGAATTCTGCATGCAGTGGCTGTAATCCACACGAAAAGATGTTATTTTGGGTGCTGCCACATAATCACAACCCTCGGGTTTACTAGTGGATTGGTCCCTATCAAACTCTTGCATAGTCTGCCATTAGCAGCCTTTGAGAACGTATGCGTGTATCCACTTATATAACATCGTCTTTTTTGTTCTGTTTATGTTGAAGGTGAATTTTCTCCTCAAATGAGTTGCATAATGAGACAGCGGCCTCATTCCAGTTCATTAAAAGCCTGGGGACGTGTCCTGCATTGATGTCACTCCAATGAATCCAGTGCTCAGTCAAATCTCAGTGACCCAAGATACATAGAGGAGCCCCAGGTCCCAAAACAATTGCATAAAAGAGCTAGTGAGTTCCAGACAAAATATTTCTTGTAATATAGGTCAGCCTAGCGAGCATTATAGACAGTGTGTCAAATATCAGGGGACTAGCATGTCAGATGCAGGATATTTTGAGATCAGTGGGTTCGAAAGCTCGATGTTTTGAAGGCCGTGAAGACTGACGCATGAATTCCTTTTGCAAAAGTTGTGCAATGTCATGGCAACCTTTTAAAGCCGTTGCATTTCCATTATAATAGAAAAGTTCCCTCAAAAAACAAGAGAATGCAACTTTTGACCATGTTTGGTCTTGTTAGGATGCTAGAATCTCCATCTTCCAAATTAGATGTCTAGCTGACCTAGAACAAGACGCAGGAAATTCCTCTAGTTTTGAACCAGGCTGCCTGCTGACCCAACTCACTAATTATACCAATTATATTACTGTGGCAAAGGTAGCTTCCTCATAATTACCCGTGGGTGTCTATGGCTCTATTCGGGTATTCCTGACTAACGCAGACAAGAACATTGTTTCATTCTTGTTTCAGCCTCATGAGCTCATGTAATCTAATGGGTGGGTATGGGAGTAAATTGGTGTGTTCAATTCTCAGACTGCAAATTCACAGCTGTTCTGGAGCCCCCACTGTGCTAACAAGCAAACTATACCCCCCTTTACCACTGAACATTTACACTAGGGTGCTTGAGCCTGGATTTGCTCGAAGGAGTAGGAAATAAAAGAATTTATCAACCATCTTGTCTGCTTCATCCTTGTATTGGTCTGCTTAAAGAGGTTCTCGCTGGCCTTCCAGCTTACAGAGACTCATATTTCCACCAAGCGCTGACGCAATGGAGGTTGAGTCCAGGACATCGTCAGGGTATCAGCTTGCACTGCAAGGATCACCGGTGTTGACAGGCAGCCCAAGCCACTTGACTTATTATTTAGCCAAGAGTTGACCAACAACACACAAGAAAGCATGCCAAAGAAGTTCCTAAAGCACCGTATAAATACCATTTCTCAGAAGAGAGACTGAACTTGATACATACTTTTGTTGTGGACGTTTCAGTACAAGTGTTCATTGCCAGCACAAAACCAGTCAGTACATTTGTACATGTGTCAGGAAATGGGGCTATGAAGCACAATGGCCAGGTTGACAGATAAAAATAAAAATTTCAAAGACTCCTTCTTAGTTTTGGTCATCACCCCCCTATAAGTCCTAGTAAAGAGGTTTGCTTAATTTGGTATGAGTCAGGATCATGGTTCTCAAGTCCCAGACCATTACCTAATCTCCTCTTGGGAAGGGACCATCTGCAAGAATCCTTTCCCTCCTGAATAAGATTTGGGTTCCATTAGACATTACGTAGACCGATTAGCCGGTTGGGAGTCACTTGTTGCCATCAGGCAGGAGATGTGATCGTAATGTAGTTAAGCCATGATTGACTGCTGTGTAATTTGGGTTAGTCCTCCTGTGCCCTCTCCCTCATAACCCCCACCATGGAGCATATTGACACACCAGCTGCTCTCCACCCTTCTAACGGTGGGGTTTTATTCCCTGAATTAGGAATGGCTTAGCAGCTCGAGAGTGTTTCCATCCGTTCAGGGTAAAGAGGTTATGTTTGCAAATCGATAGCGTACAAAACTTGACTAGTTATCGTAAGTTTCCAAAAACATTACGTGAATATTTTCTGAACAGAATCCCCCCATTAGCTGCTTGTATTTCCGTGACGCCTTCGATGAGACAGCCACCCCATAACCATGTAGCCGCAGTTCTCCACAGTGATTATGCAACATCTGGAATGTTTACTACAGCTGCTAAGGACAGGTTTGGGCTGATCTGTATTACTCACACATGAGCTGCTGATGATCTGTGTATTTGCAGTCACTGAGTAAAGCGTGTCCTTGAAGCTGTCTGCATTCTCATTAGATGTGAGACAGATATGGTAGCCTGACAATATGGTATAAAATAGTACGGTAATCCATGACACCACATTTGTTATGTCCAAGCAGTGCTTAATTTGGTTACACTTCCTGCCAGATAACAAAGAGTACCCAACAAAAACATGGCTCGAGCTAGAGATAGTGCAGGTTGTTTGGAATGCAAAACCAGTATTAAAAATTGCTAGCTAGATTGATTTTTCTAACCGGGCTCACAAGTATAACTTGTGTAGCTTGAACTGTCCAATTGAGTACAATGGAAAATGTGGTGCATCTCCTTTGTTTGTTCACTTATAAATCAAATGTCTACTAAAAGGTTAAATCGGCATCTGCAGAGTTTAGTCCATTTTAAATCGAACTCTGGTTCGCTTTCCTCTTTGGCGAGGTTCTTTGGTGTACCAAAACAGCCGACAGCCTCTGAGCAAGATGGTCTCAGTCCGGTTCAAGTCGAACTCTGTTGTGGTTTGATTGCAGTGAGAAAACGATTCGAATCAGTCCAGCTGCAGGAAGGGAAGTGAACCAAGCGTGTCTTGGATGTTGGATTGGTGGTGACGTTTTCTGTAGATTGGGAGCTAAGCCAAATGACAGAGCCATGTTTATTGGAGATGTTTACGTCCAAAAAAAGAGAAGATAAATGGTGGATGCAATAAGCAAAATGTTTTAAAATAGTCATTTGTACAATTATGTAGCTGTTCACTGAGCACTGTTCTCTACACTCAGGTTTAAATTCAAAGCAAATCAAATAAAAGGTTATCGGTCACATACGCAACCATACAGATTACAACGTGCAGCGAAATGCTTTTTACGACTGCCTGGACATGCCTGGCTGGTAAAGGTTTATCTTTTCTTGCCGCCGTATTTCTGACCAGTTTTATGAGTACATTTTCAGCCGCACTGTTTTTGTATTATCAATAATGTCAATTTTGCTTTCATTTGGATTCAACAAATAGACTAGCAGGTGTAAAAGCCCCCTAAATCTCCTTTGTGTTGTTAACATCTCTTTTAGTATCTCCAAAGCACAAGCTCTGGAGAAAGCATCTTCCTGTTATGCGACAGGAAGTAGACACAGTAACACGAACAGGGTACGTATAGATCTAGATTCACATACAGTTCTGTTCACATGAGGTGGGGTGAAAATGCAGCATCTGAAGGAGTCTAGTGTGAATCTGAAGTCTGTTGTGGAGCTTTGAGTTGTATAAAGAGAGAACCTGATAGTCCTGTAGGACTGGAAGCGCTGGACTAATCTCTTTACTGGTAGTTTTTCCTGATTGGTGGGCGTTCTGTAAACTGAGGATGCACAGAAATGTACAGAAACTGGGAATTTGTTCATTGTTGGTGGAAGCACTGTAGTCGTCTTAAGCTATTCATTGCACCGATTTCGTCAAAACCCAAAATGAGGCACGTTATTATAAAACCTCCCAAAGTTCCTAAAGAGCTGAAGATCAGCTCCTTGCTGTAAGATAGCTTTCTGATGATACTTGGAGTAGAGCCACATTCACACTCAGTGTATCCAGCCCTGCCTGTTTAATGGGGTGTTGATTCTATAACTCAGGCTCGGATATAAATGGCATGGGGGAAAGTACGGAGACGTTTATCTTTCACTTTCTGTGACCGGTCGGTGTTGAAATCAGGCGTGACCATGTATTGCAGTCCATCGTGTTGCGAGATCAGGTCATTTGGTGAGAGTTGGGTCACTCTGTAGGGAGTGTGTCGTTGCAGTGGTGGAGATGACACAGGGCCTTTGTGCTAAACAGCTGGCTGATTGGTGTTGGCCAATACTGGGTCAGTGCTTGCCTTCAGCCTCTGGGTTCTAAAACTCCGATTTCCTTATAGAGTGAAAAAAAACCCATTAATCACAGTTCATAAGGTCATGGTTAATGTTTTTTTAGAGCATTGAAATTTCTCGTTCATAAAGTAAGCAAAAACCTTCTTATTAAGAGACTGTAAATAAATGAGGTGAATTAGGAGAATGACTTCCTCAGCTAATCCTCTCTCCGTCTGTGTAAACCTCAGCACTAATGAACTTTCTGCCTGTTCACGCTTGTTAAAGCACTTTAAACTCATCCGTTCCATATGTTCCTCTGCACCAGCTTAGCCGTAAAGAGGCCTAGACTTCCCTTCCTTCTCGGAGTCTTGCATCTGTTTGGGAATCGACCGAGAGCTGTTACGGCTCTGCTTATTAGCTTCGTGAAGCCAGACATTAGTCATGAGGTGTGTATTAGGTTATCGTGACCCCCTGGGGGGCAAACAGACGGTTGCTCAACTTCAGTCTGGAGCTTTTAATGGAGGCCTTGGAATGATGGTCCTGCCTTTCCAGCTGCTTTGTGTGTGCGTGTGTATGGGAGGGACTAGGTGTTAAGATATCTCTTGGCTCTTTCTTTGCCACACGCGCTCTCGCTCGCTCTCTCTCTCTCATTTCCCTTTCTGTGATGTCTATTAATTACACTAGCTGTAACACCACATGTAGCTGGCCTCTCACTTTCACCACGCAGTCTGCGAGCTCGTCTGTAACGAGCAAAGAAGCTCAATCACACGGACGCTCTGTAAAACATAAACAAATTTAAGAGCGCAGGACAATATCGACAAGCTTGAGTCTCGTGATATGTTTTGTGATACTGTTTCAATTCTTGAAAACGCCGTATTTTATAAATTTATAGTCCGCATGCAAAGATTCATGGCAGATCACGGTTCACTTTCTGTTGTGATCAGACCCCTGACTGCTAGGTGGCAGTATTATAATCTATCGTCAGCCATTTGACTCGTCCACTCCGAGGTAACAACGCAAACTGTTGGTTGGAGTCGCGAGTGTCCGTGCTTTAAAACAGTCAGAGGTGACGCTTTCTGTAACGGCCAAGTCTAGTAACGGGGGATGTTGGTCAGTACGCACGTTGTATTTTTTTATTTTATTTTTTTTGTCTTCTTAACTTCAAGTTCCATGGATGTTCCACAGCATTAAATGTAAGTATAAACGGATAAAAAGTAAGACTAGTAAAAACTGGTCAGCTTGGTGAATTGCTGTAGTGTAAGAGGAATAAAGCACTTGGGGACATCCAACTGTGAGCTGATAACAGGAACTCATCACACCATCCTGTTACTGATTACTTTCCTGTTACAGCACTCCCTGTGATGATGTATTCCTTTCATTCACATTGAATAGATATGACTTGAATTGACCGATAGACACACACACACACACACACACACCGTTCCACTGGCCAGACGACTGATCTCATCCGCTCATACTGCACTTCCGTCCTCCTCTCATCTTCCCATCACCAGCTTTTTAAAGTAATCCCAGACTTCCATCTCCGTATCGATCCGTTTCTGTCCAACATCCTCTGTTTGTCTCAGATTACATCCTTTCAGTCATCCCGCTCCTTTCCGCCTGGAAGATCCAATATTACAGCCCAGTTCCCCATTTATCGGCCCGAAGGAGGGCCGTGTCCGTCTCCTGATGTCCTCTCATTCATCCGCCGTCTTCTCACTTTCACTCAGCGTTTCATTCACCAGTCTAACTTGGCTCAGCAGCAGCACTCGGGTCTGAGCGCTGTGTACGGCTGTCTCACCGAGGGGGAGAGGATGCACAGGGTTAGACAGCACACGCGCTACTGCTTCACACCTGAGATAGCAAAGATGGAGAGATGGGGAAGAGAGAGGACAGGATGTGAGTCAGGGACAGGAAGGGGGGGGGGGGAACGAAAAAAAGAAAGTTCTTTCTTTCACCCACTCTTCATTTCTTTCACCCTTTTTCATTGTGACTTTCTTTCACTCCTAATTTCTTTCACATTGCATCCTTCTTTCATTCACTTTTAGCTCTTTCTTTCTTTCTTTCTTTCTTTCTTTCTTTTTCATACTTTATTACTTGAATTGTACCTTTCTTCCTTTCTTTCTCTTCATTTTTCCCTTCAGTAATTTTTCTCCTGTCTCTGCGTCTTTATTTCTTTGCTCATTCTTGAGTTGTTGTTGTTGTTGATGTTTTATCAGTCACTGAACTGCTCTCTGCGTCTGTCAGTAGGCACCGGCCGCGTCTCCGTCAGTAGGCACCGGCCGCGTCTCCGTCAGTAGGCACCGGCCGCGTCTCCGTCAGTAGGCACCGACTGCATTGTGTTTTCAGTATGTCTGTTAGCGTGACATCTCGAGCAGGTGGTTGAATGTTTGCGGGTTTCTCTTGAATAGCTCTCTCCCTGTTTGAGGTATATTGTAAGGGTCCATGTGGTACACAGATTAGCTCCCAGAAGGACTAGCCTTGGTGATGGCGGAGGCGTCTCCATCACCGTGTTGGCGTATCAGCCTGAACATCTGTGGAGTCACAGAAATCCCTCAGCTTTCCCAGGTGTGTGTTCAGCGCTCCTGTGTTCAGAGATTGTTATAGAAACGTGTAAAAGATGTGTGGATGCTGCAGGGTGTAACGGGCTGATTCCACAGAGGGCACCTTCACCATCATCTCTGCACCGCTTTCACCACGCTCACACACGCAGAGCGGTTCCATTAGCTCGTGTGTGTGTGTGTGTGTGTGTGTGTGTGTGTTCACTGTGCCTTCATTAAGCCTCGATGTGGAAGTGCGGTGTAGCCATAAGGACGTGGTAGTTTAATTGTGTGCTGTGGAGCTCAACTGGGTCATGTGACTGCAGGGGGCGGGGCTATGATGACACGAACACTGCTCCTAAAATAATCCATACACTGATCATTCGTTCTTCACTCTCTCTTCCTCTCTTGTTTCTTTTTTCTTTCTTGCACGCTTTCTTTTTTTTTTTTTAGTAACTTCATTTCTGGACATGATTTTCTTTCATTCATTCCTTTGCACTTTCTTTTACCTTTTTCTTTCTTTCATGTCTTTTTTCCTTTTCTTTTTTGCTGATATATTTTTTTTTTCTTTCACACATTTCTTTTTCTCATTTGGTTGTTTTTGTTCATTCTATCTTTCACTTCTTCCTTTTATCCCTTCATGGGTTTCATGTGTTTCATTCGCTGTCTTTGTCTCTCTTGCTTATTTTCTCTTTTCCTCTTTCTTCACGCTCGTGTTCTCTCCCCCCGTCTCTCTCACTCTTTTGCTGTCTCTTTCTTTTCTCTCTCCTGCTCCTTCTTTTACTCACACTTTGGCGCTTCCTTTCTGGTACTCTTTGCCTAGCTCGACTTAGATTGTCGAGTTTAGGCTGCTTGCTGTTCACTGATATTCTCACACACGTGTCTCCCTGCTCTACAGCAGGTGTTGCTGAAGCGGCGTTATAGTGTGTGTAACTCTCTATCGGATTATCAGAGTGTTGATTGGAGTTACACGCAGACAGCCGGGTCACTGCCTCGTCTCGGGGCGTCGCAGTGTTGGGTCGTGTGTCTCATGAGGTGTAAACGTTTGGTGATCTTGCAGTGTGACGTTCACATGTTGCTGTGTACGAGTGATGTAATGCAGTTAGAGGACACGCCATGCGCTTGTTTACCACTTCTGGCCCTCTGTGGGTTTAAACTACTCGCTTACTCTGATTACTTTAAATTCAACCTCAGGACTGCACACACAGGAAACACACCCCTCCTGTCAGTCTGCTTCCCCGAGTGGTGCTCAGAACCCTCACGAGCATGGAAGCGTCGCCGCCGGTCTCGTCGGCGCCACACGGAAACGGACACCGCGAAATCCAAGAGCTGATTTTAAATACGTGTCAATACATGTGGAAAGAGGGTGCCTGTGTGTGTGTGTGTGCGCGCGTGTGTGTGGGCTCCTCCGTACACACACTCTCGATTGCTCAACAGGACGAAGCATGAGATTATTCCGGTCAGCTCCTCCGGGGTTTGTTGTAGCTCTGTGGTGTGACATGATCCACACCACATCATGATCCAGTCTGAGCCCTGACTAATTATATAGAAGTTATAATAAGTATAGAAGAGGATCTGATAGTTCTCACATCGCCCCACCCTTTCATTCACGTTATGCTGTTTCTATTCACGTCGGCGTAACCGGGGTAAGTCCCGCCGAGGAAAATAACACCGCTCTGTCCATCTAATATCTCTCGGACGCCGTTCTCTCGTTACTTAACCAAGCCGTCGAGCCGAGACACTAAAATAAACATGTCTGGGTGCGATTGGCTGAGGCGCAAACGTCGGCTCTGGGCCACGGAGGTTCATTTAGAGCTGTCGGGATGATGTTGCTGGACTGCACCTCCACTCGTGTGCCTTCAAGAGCACTATGTCATCTCAGAGAGCGCGAGGAACATGTGTGTGGTATTTCAGACACTGCCCTGATGGAGTACGGATAAAGCCGCTAAACACTTGTGCATGGTGTTGTTTTGGCGTCTATGATGAGAGCACGTTCATTAAGTTTACAGGTCTCAGGTCAGCGCAACGTCGGGTCCAGGCATCCGCCTCGGTGATTATTTTCCTACAGCCGCACGTCCTGCAGCGTTTTATCCGTCCTGTAGGACAGCAGCTTACCAGCTGATTTTACTGAGGAAAAAACATGACACGGCGTGAGACCTCGAGCCACGCGAGATTTCAACCAACCGGCAGAAAAGCAAAGCACGACGGATTCCAAGCACGGATGGCGTACATGAGGCGTCAGGAGGGAAACGGTTCCGTGGAAGTCCTTTTGAGCGGCACTTCCCGAAAAAGAAGCACAAGACGCGGCACGTACGAAGTCCTGCCCGAGGGGTCGTGATGAAGGAAGTGAAGAATGTTCAAAGAAAAAACGACAACAACCCACACCTAGAGAAGAGAAATCTGCCTGTGCGTGTTTACCGTGAACGTGTTCAGTGCTTTATATTTACGTGGCTGTGTTTTACAGTCACTGTTCGTTTGACAGAACGCGAGTAGGAATAATAGAGCGATGGATCGTAGAAGTAGATGTGAAGACAGAAGTATCAGCTCAGCTGTCGGTCCTGATTAGGGAAGTGGCTTTGCTGTGAGTGCGGCCTGCAGCTCCATGACACGTCGTTTGGCTTTTGTCATGCCCTGTGTGTGTGTGTGTGTGTGTGTGTGTGTGTGTGTGTGTGTGTGTGTGTGTGTGTGTGTGTGTGTGT
>JAQQZR010000020.1:11486558-11497222 GCA_030068235.1 Notoglanidium macrostoma | reverse complement strand
CCACGCTAGTACCCTGCAACTTATCCCCACGCTAGTACCCTGCAACTTATCCCCACGCTAGTACCCTGCAACTTATCCCCACGCTAGTACCCTGCAACTTATCCCCACGCTAGTACCCTGCAACTTATCCCCACGCTAGTACCCTGCAACTTATCTCAGTTCTGACAGTTATTATTTCTATAGTAACAACTAATTCATGCAGACTTTATACAGAGAATTACATCATTTTAAATTGTTGATCAGGTTTCTGTGAGATGTTTATTTAGGGTTTTTGGAAGGAGTCTCCAGTGTTAGAACTCTGTAACAGACATGGTTTTTAAGTTTTTTGATTGGAAAGGCTTATTTTTATCTTATTAACTGATGGAAGTGTTTCATGGACTTTCCACGACCTTAAACGTAACTATAAATGGACAAAAAAATGTGGTGTTCTTTAATAAAAAATGATTAGTATTTCGGCGGTGGGATTTTGGCGCGGAAAGTTTCCGTAGTTAGTCTGATGCTCGCTGTCTAGCTGACGGACCCAGGAATAAAGCATTCTGACTGTTTGGAATCTTGACAGGAGCTGCATTTATGTGCGAAGGTTTGCAGAAGATCCTAGAAGCCTCATGTTAATCCATCAGTATCTAACACGTGGCCGACGGATTGATCCAGAGCTTTGAAAAGAAATAATCTCTGGGTTTATAGTTTCGCACTGTGAGAAAGACTAAAGAGTAAATCGCAGTGCTTGTGGGCAGGCTGGGTGCAGCTGTCAAGTGCTTTGCTAAAAGATAAGACACTCCATTATGAAGACTTCGGTGTTTGTGTGGAGAGGAGCTTATCTTCCGCTCTCACACTGCTTTAGTTGGCTCCTATATGGAGCCAGGGCCTCACGAGGGTACGTTCCCAGAGTCTCCAAAGCCCCACGTCCTCACAAAGGCCCCGGCTGACGCTATCGGCCACGCACGCTGAAGCTTATTCTTAGGAACGACCTTTGACTATCAGCAGACAAAATGTGGCTCCATCCAGAACTCCAGAACTCATCGCCTCCATTTTACTGGATGTGACACGCAAGCATGAACACTGCCAGATCCCCGCTATCGCTGCACTTCAGCTCTGACCGGATGTGCTCACGCTTGCGTGTCACCGGTAAAGTGTTTAATTGATTGCGTGTAGCTTTGGAGCATTCGACCCCCCCTTCCACTCACCGATTTCGAGATTAACCAGATTTTTAAGGCATTTTAACAACATCAAAGCGATTTCCGCAATCCATCTCTTTTACGGCGGTGTTCATCGCCAAGCCTTAAAAAAAAAAAAAAGAGATTGTCCTCTTTTAGGGTCAATCCGCTCTGAGCGAGGACAGAAACGTCCTCATGTTTACATTTGTGTGCGTGTGCGTTTGTGATGTCGACAGCTTCATCATAATCACCCTGTCAGTGCGGCCTGAGTGAGTGTCGCTGCGGCACCGCCTCCTCGCACACACGCACACGTGAACCACCAAAGTGTGTGCCAACACCGTCGCCCAGAAACATTCCAGCGCCCGTAGCTTCAGGCGATAACTTCACTAGGAGGCTGTGAACTCTCCCAACACACACTTCACTTCACAGGCTGGAGAAACGTTACCCTTACATGGTTACTCAGGGCAGACTGCGACGCGCACTGCTAATAAGGCTGCATTTATTTTGAAAGCGTTTCGGCGCGCCGCTTGGCTAAACGCATCATCATCCGAGAGAGAGATTCCGGCTCGAGCCGAAGAAGGAACTCCACGGCCGCAGATTTCCCAGACCCGTGTGGGTGTATACGCGCTTTATATCCGCGCTGTTCTGGCAGCGTTCCTGCACAAATAAAGTCCTCTGGAGGCAGAGGGGAGGGGTGCTCTGAACTTTCCATGATGGCATGATGGAGCAATGTGTGGCTTTGAGAGCCGTCGTCGCAGCTCACTCAGAGGTTATTAGTGTGCGCTACATGTACGCTACACCTTTCTTTTATTACCCTCCTGTTAGAAATAGGAACATTCAGCTAACACGTTGACATAGCAGGCTTTAAGGCTGGAACTGTACCGTTGTGTTAGCCTGAGATCACAAGCTCGGGTCTGGACAGTATCATAATATTGACCTCCCGTTTGCAAATGATTCCCAAATTTCAAACGTTTGGATCCGTAGACGCTCCTGATTTAAACTGAAATAAGTTTGGTCTTCATTATAAATAAGGATAGTTAGGGCTTGGCCAGTGTTCTTTCGTTGAGATCAGTGTGAGTTCTGTCTGCCTTTGGTCTTTTCTGTCTTTTCCTCGTCTAGAAAACGTGTGTGAACAAATGAAGTAAAAGTGAACAGATCTCTTACGGCTTGAATATCATGCAGCAGATACCGAGCGGACCCTTTTTTCGTATTCGGACTTTCTGTTATGTAAATGCCGTCCCAACTTTCACCCGCATCAGATATTCAAACGCCCGTCTCTGTGTAATTACTCGTACTTTGATGTATGTGTATCGTCAGCATGCACTCAGTGACCGGTGGTGTGTGAGAGCGTGTATGCGTGCGTCTTACCTGAGCCTGTGGAAGCGAGGCCGTGGCAGTGAGGTCCAGCCTGCGCGGGTGGGTTAACGTCCTCGCTCCGGTTCACACGCTGCTCCGGCGGGATGAGCTCTGGGAGTTTTGTTCAGGATGTCTGAGAGTTTATGAGTGAAAGAACGCAGAGGGGAGGAGAAATCCAGGGGATGATAGCAAAGCAGAGATGCGTAGGAGGGGTCTGAGCTCTCATCTCACACTTTTGTTTTCTAAGGCCTGGTTGTATTTTTTTTTTTTTTTTTTTTTTTTTTTTCTCCCCTCAGCTTTGATATTAATTTCTCCATAAAAGGATCTGGGAACTGATTTCTCGGAAGCTAAATGCAGTCTCTCAGAATCTCTCGGTCCCATCTTCATTCTCATCAGAAGTAATCAGTTTGTGAAGTGAGAGGTTTGTTATTAATTTTGATGTGGAAATTAGTTTTGCGTGTTGTGCTGATGGTTATAAACAACAGGGGTGAAAATCTCTAGAGGCCTGAAGATTTGATTTGGAGGTGCCACGATGTGATTATATCAATTGCTGATTCTGTACGCATCTCTATTTTTTTTTTTTTCTATTTATGCGGCATACGTTTATGTTCGTCTTTCCAGAATGACACGTTCGCTGCTTTTAAAGTCGCTAGGCTTCATAAACTGTCTTTTATCATTCTCCTGTTAGACATGGGAAGGTTCAGCCGACACGTTGACGTAGGCGTTAATGAAAGGCCAGTCGGAGGCTTCAATTTATCCGAGAAGCTGAAGTCTGCACGGTATCGTAAAAGTTAAACGTGCTGCATTTTGAAAACAGCAAGTTAAACTTTTATACATTTTTTAAATTGTCTCCATTTTGTTGTTCAGTTCTTGTTACGATTTTTATCCCCATCCATTATGTTGTGAATTTGTTCCAGCATGGCTGGTTAACTTGAAGTTTTAATTATATTCATGAAGACTCTTCCCACGAAACGACCCCTCTGTTTTATTCTCTGACTGCACACAGTACTTTCTCATTGTCCGTTCCCCTGCTGGAGGATTAACGCGAGTATTCGATTGATGTTGTAGCCAGAGAAGTTTACGCTTTGCACGACCTCCTCCACTGACCTTGTCCAGCCACCTTTTCCCCATTCTTGACCTTTGGCTTCCAACGACTCGATCCAACCGTTTACAGGGGTTCTCCAGGGATTGTGGCCTCTGAGATTTTCAGAAGCTCCAGAGATTAAAAACAGCTCTGCGCTTCCTCTTCCTTATAAGGTGCTTGGCACGTTCGAGCAGAGCGAGTTCCAAGGGTGCATTTTTAACCGGAGAGGAAGGGTGATCAGGACACCGCTGAGGCATGTGCTGGCTGTGCTTCCCCTGGATGAGACCGCATGGTTGTTGGCACAGGTTAAACCCCCTGCAGCTGAATCCCAGGTACTCGGAGACAAGCGTGCGCACTTGTGTACTGAATACCACTGCTGTTGGTTATACACGGAGAACCACTGGTCAATGGAAGATGGAAGTTAGAGGCACGTCATCCGAGCAGGATGTTTTAATCCTTTGAGCTGTGGGTTGGTAAGTAATGTCCGCCACTTGTCCAGCATGACCTCCAGCAGCGCGCCTGCACTGTCCCTCATGGTCGAGTTCTTATTGTTCATTATCATTCCTTGCAAGCCGAATGTCAGTTACGCACGCCATTATACCTCCCCCTCCGATGGAAAACACGAAGGACCACCGGCGCCGTTTAACTATGCCAGACTAATGGAGGGCACGGCGTACGGAGCAGCTCATTAAAACGGAGGCGCTGTGGAAGGATGGCTTTTAGAGTTGACCTTGTTCAGACCATTCCTTTGTTTATGGACTGTTTACTGCTTGCCACGGCTGGTTTGTACATTCGCAAGCCCAGCCTTGCCCTTTGGCTGGTTACATTGGTACGTCTGCTTATTAGCAGCAATTTATCTGCATCGCATCTCTTCACTTAGCTTAGTGCACGGACCACTCTGTGCCTCACCTGTCATCATGTGTCTCATAGCAAGGTCATCTCAGGATATCCAGAGCCCTTTTTTGTGTACGCCTGTGTGTACTCGTGTATATTTGAACATTTCAGTTTTGCAGTTCTGTTGCTGGGGGCAAAAACCTTCAGGTTCAGATATCACAGTGTTGATGTAAGGACCTGTTAATTGGCTCATTAGTTGGATCTTGTGTGTTCGAGAAGGGATTTTCACTTCCAGTCCTTGGCCCCTGCCCAACGCACCTAATTATTTAGATGAAGAGCTTGATTAGCTCTTGGAAACCAAGATTAACTCTTCTATGTTCCGTCTGATCAGAGCACCGTGGGCATGCCACATTGCATAATTATTGACTTGGCGTAGAATCGAGTCGAGAATGCCGCACCAGTGCCAGCGCTGGAAAGGCAGGTGCAAATGGCAAAGAATAATGTTTCCACGATGCCTTTAACAAAACCAAAAGTCATGTGGTAAATTTTATACCTATTTCTAAGACCATGGTCATTTCAACAGCTGTAAAATGAGGTGCATTTTCTTGCTGCTCCACCACTTCCAGGTTATAAAGCTGCCCCTGATTAGCCCAGAGTCAAGCATTTTAAAGATGTAGCATAACACTGTTGGCACCTTGGCAGCTACAAACTAATTACCCAGAAGTCTGCCTGCATATTGCAGAGCTAAGTGTACACATCCAGGGGGACTAGAAGATTGCGACTATTTCCTCATAATGTACCAATTATCAGTTTGGCAGTTTACAAACCAGTGTGAGGTAGGACTACTCATAATTACCTCATGAATTAAAATGCTACCTAGCTAAAAAAAAAATAAATGTCGTTTTCTAACTAGTACAGTTCTGGGAACTTTTAGTTAAAGAACAACAGATTTCTGGGTCTTCTGAGAACATTTCCTATAATATTTGTAGCATTTTTAGTGGGAGTGAAACACAAATCTTTCCATAATTTTATTTGTGGTTCTTTATGTCAGATGTTTGTAGAATATCGAAGGAGTGTTCTTTTTAGCAACAGTTGAAAAATTTACCAAATGAAAAGACCAACATGGTCAATAGTATGTTTATCATACAAGATGGAGCTAATAGGAAGAAGCTAATTCTGGTTTTTACAGTAGGGGCATTGGGTACTGTTGGATCTTTTACACCCAGAACCATTTTCATTCCAAATTTAAACCAGTGCTCATGATGAAAACATGAGTAGGCTGGCATCACCGCCAGGTTACACATTTCCTATCAGTCTCCAGGATCCGACACCCAGAGCTGAAGTAGAGCTTCTCACCGACACAGATGAGTGTGTGCCAGGTGTGTGTAGACAGATGAAGAGTGAGTGGCACCAGAGCTGATTGGGTTCACAGAATTCACAGAGGTCTGGCAGGAGACGCGCTTCATTGTGAGACTCTGACGAACGCTGATCAGCCAAGAATGGATCATACCTTCTCTCAGTTTACTCCGAGCAATCACACTAGGCTTTACAGCCTCCTCTTTTACTCACTGTTGTTCAGCTCGGGGTTTATACGGTAGAGGTGTGCATAGAACCGGGATCCTACAGAGCCTGGACAAAAACAAGTTTTAATGTCATACTAGTGGTCAAATACGAAGCTTTATCCTGGTCAGCATCACTTTGGTTACTAATTTGTTTATATTTTGTGACATGAAAACTACTACATTTAAAAGAAAATATTGAGGAGTCGAGCAAAAGGAACTGGCCGGAATTCTATTTGTCCAGATTTTTGGCCAGAAATCTTTTAGGAGCAAGCGAGATCTGTCTGAATGCTTTTTGAGAAAGGGGTGAAATGGTTGAAATGGATTTTTTTGGAGCCGACAGGACTGGCCAGAATTGTTTCAGGATGAGAGAGGATTGGTCAGAATTCGGTCAGGAATAGGAGGGGTTGGAATACGAGTGGGGAAACAACTTCTCATTTTTAAGGACTGGACTGGAAATATTTTGGAACTTGGTGGGATTGCTCAGACCTCCGTAAGAGATGGGCTGAAATGGTTGGAGTTCTTTCAGAGGCAAGCGGGACCGGGCAAAATTCCTTTTGGAGCGGGTATAACGGGTTGGACTTCTGATGGGGGTGTGAGGGTTTGCTTGGAATTCTTGTTGGAAGGGGGTGGAATCGGGCAAGATTCTTTGACGTGTGGGTGGGATTGACAGTTCTTTCTGGAGTGGGTAATATTGGCTGGAATTCTTTCTGTTCCTTCTAGAGAGGGTCTGATTGGTCAGAATTCCTTTGGGAGTTGGTGGGATTGGGATTCAAAAAGCAGCCCCGCACACGCCTCTACTGTAAAGACTCTGGCTTAATCTAGTGCTTTATGGCTTTTAAACCTACCGTCTATCTCAGTATTGTTTCAGCCTGAGCGCATTTGATCTGTCATCTTCAATATACATCCAGTTCAAGTTTCAGATCTGGCACATTAGTGGCATGCAGTGCAGACCTCTGTGACCTCTGTGAACTTGGTCCAGAAGTTGAAACAGCTTATAGTTGGAAGTGTGCTAAACGAGCGCATGGACCTGTGAAGTTTAGTGTGGTAAAGCAGCCATTTCACAGTAAGCAGACCTTGAGCTATTTTTAGCTCTAACATGCACACGCTGCTCGTATGGGCCGTTTTATCGGGAGCTTGGTTTTGCTGCATGATCCGTGTGCTCTTGTTTAGGGAATCTGAAGCCATCAGGAAGCCATCATCGTGAGCCGTCCCAGTGGAAGGCTTGGCATTTAGCTTTCTTACTGCAGCCTAGTGTAATGAATGGGCTTCAGCTCTCCAGCAGCTGCTGCCCGTTCTGATTGTTGGCAGCGCAGAAGGAGAGATGGATGGAGAGGCAGACAGATAACCGGACTTCCAAACTCCTGAAGCAGTTAGTCTGGAGGTTACCGCCGTGGTGGGGTTGTTAACAGAGAGATTGTTTTTGTTTTTTTATTTTAGCTTGAAAAATCCATGTTACAGGCTTTAATCAACACCGCATTAAATCACAAGATTGAACTGTTTGACTAATCACAGACTTGGACTCGGATTATGCGAATGCTTTGTTTTATTAAAACACCACATAAAAACTCTGATCTGATTAATAAACATTTATAAATTGGTAGACAATGGTCTTATTGTTTAATACAGATGTGGGATCCAGAGGTCTTACAAAAAAAGAAATCTAACTAAACAGTAGAAATAATGTGACCGCATAATTAAATATTAAGACAATCCTGTAATAATATAAACTTCAATTCATTGAGACGTATACTGGGGAACTCTGGTGCTTTTACATTTTTAAAAGAAACTTTAAACACTGTATCTCAATAAAGAAATCAATGACAAATGTATCTTGAGGTGTAAATCTCATAGTTGGGATTAAAATGCTGGCATGTGAAGCGATACAGTGACATCAATCCAATGAGGGTGGATGATTTTTTTATTTTTTAAATTTTTTTAATGGTCATAGTTATTTATAAATTCTGCATTGTACACCAACTCCCAACCCACACCAAAGGATCCAGACTGAGCATCACAGTGTTGTCCTATGTGGTAATATGAGACATCCAGAATGGCAGCGAGCTGCGAGTCCTGTGCTCAGCTGTTAGCGGATAACAGATCTGCTCCTGCTCCCTCCTCTCAAAACAGTTTGCACAAAGCTCCAGTCATGTTCCAACATGGCCGGAACATCACACCACCAATCCTCATCACAGCGCTGCTTTCTCTACCCCAGACTTTGTACCGTACCCAAGCATAAGTGATAATATGCACAGTAAAGTCTGTGTTTACTGCGTGGTGGTGTAAAAATTATAAATACAGTAAGACGTAACAATGATGGATACAAAAGTAGAACATGCATCATCCATCCATTATCTATAGCGCTTTATGCGTCTGGGTGGCGGGGAAGCTGGAGCCAATCCCAGCAGACACGGGGCGAGAGGCGGGGTACACCCTGGGCAGGTCGCCAGTCCACCACAGGGCCAACACAGACAAACAGCCACACACGCTCGCATTCACACCTATGGGCAATTCAGAGTAGCCAGTTGACCTAATCTGCATGTTTTTGCACTGTAGGAGGAAACCGGAGCACCCGGAGGAAACCCACGCATGTGCGGGGAGAACATGCAAACTCCGCACAGAAAGGCACCCTGGGTGACCCGGGGATCGACGAACATGCATCAATAACTGTCCAATAAAAAATAGTAATTAAAATATGTACACACCATTTTTATAAAAAAATAAAAAAAAAAGATGAAAACTCTTCCCAAAGAAAGTTTCCTTGTATCACAGGTACATTTGCTCTAAGCCAGGGGCTCGCAGCGTGGAGCCTGGGGGTCATTAGAGCGAGGGGTGTGTGCATGTGTGTTGGGGCTCGTGACATAATTTTTAACCCCTAAAGGGGCCCACACTGAGAAGGTAAACTAGGAGCAAGCAAAGTAGGGAACTCCTACTCTAAAAGATTTTGATGACAATGCAGTGTGTAGACAGGGTGTGTCCTGAGTCTAATGTATATCTAGTGTATAATGTGTCGACAGGGTGTGTCCTGAGTGGACAGTGTGTGTATAATGTAATATAATTGTCGTGTTGTTTGTCATGCAGATGCTGGGTGGAGCTCCTCTCCCCGTGAACACGCTGGTGAAGATAAAGGAAGGGCTGCTGAGACAGCGGGAGCTGGAGATCGACAGGTGAGCCATGATCTATTCCTTGCTCGAACTGCTCCATGTCATAACCTCCAGCTAACGAAAACGTAACGATGTGTTTGCTAATTTTACTTCACATTTAAATCTCGTGTCCTTAACGGAAAAGATCCAGGATAGCGAATCAGATGTCTGGGTTCCTCCCCTGTTTGTGTGTGTGAGAAAGAGAGACAATGTGTGAATGACGGCGTGTCGACGTGCTAGTGTGCGTGGTGAGGAATGTGCTCCCCTTATTGCTGGGTGACCTTCAGCTCACTGACACACACAAACACACACGTTTGTGTTACTATCCTTGTGAGAACCTTTCACTGACTGACTATTAATGTGGCTAGTTAATTCTATGCCACCCCGAAATCTAATCCAAATTTTACCTTCAATTATGAACATTATGGTTCAATAAATGCAGTTTCCCCATTTTCTCCATGGAAACCAGTCAAAGTCAGATGTGTCAGATATGCCTGACCTCTCAGGTCCTTTTTATCCACTTGGTCTTCACCATGATCTACACAGTGGGATCAGCTCACAAACTGGCAGTGTAACGGAAACACACACACACACACACACACACACACACACACACACACACACACACACACACACACACAGCCTTCAGACAGTATTTAATGTGGATGTATGCATTCACAAAGCCATGACATGAAGTTTTGTATATAGTGGCTTGCGTAAGTATTCACCCCCACTGCACCTTTCCACATTCTGTAGTGCTACAGCCTGGAACTGAAAGGGACTTCATTGGTATTGTATCCCATGAATCTATACAAAATAAGCCTCAAATCATACAGTTTGAAATATTATTCATAAATAGTAACGCGACACCTCTGAATTAGTTCTGGTGCAGCTGAAGCACCATCAGGCGTCACATAATCAGCTGGACGGAGTCGACCTTGGTGCAGTGAACATGCCATCTGATCCTGGTATAAATACACCTGTTCCTGGAAGAACCCAGTGTTTTGAAGAACCTAAACAAACATCATCATGACAATCAAACTACTGCAGGACAAATTTTTGGAAACGTGTCATTCAGGATTTGGTTTCAAGGCATTAAATCCATTATTAATAAATGGGCCAAATAGCATTCGAGTCTGGACCACTCTATTCATTCATTACTTTGGTATCCGAGGCTCTTCCGGTAACTTTCATCAGTGTGCCGTATGTTCAAACGGAGAGACATTTCGTGTTCACCCAAGCATAGACAACTTCCAGAAAAATTATTCATTTGGACCTCCCCACGTTTAACTGTTTCTATTGCTTAGTGAAAGAATCCATTCCACTTGATAGATATGAGAATTCACACACACTGAAATTCCACTCCGGGTTTCCCGGGTTACCGACAACAGCTCACCACACGCAGGTAAAATGACTCGTCAGTACAACCACAGACAGTGAAGCTGCTCAGTCCTGGTGGAGGTAACGTCAGCCCCATTGCCTTCTCACAATGTCCAACTTTTGCTAAAACCTTATTCTTTTGTTATATGCCCTC
>JAQQZR010000020.1:11454922-11486458 GCA_030068235.1 Notoglanidium macrostoma | reverse complement strand
CCCTCTCCTTCTTTTTACTACGATACGCAATTCAGAGACGATGAGGGCGGGTTGGTTTTGACCTCCGCCGAACCCGCGAGACTGACTCACCGAACCCCTGGGGTTCAATCGAACCCAGGTTAAGAACCACTGCCCCACCAGTGTGTGTTCCCCCCACGTCCCCCCCACATCCCCCGCCAGTGTGTCTCCCCCACATCCCCCGAAAATGCTTCTGACGCCCCTGGTCACTGTCACACTAAAACAGGTACGACTCTTACACTGTAGGCCATTTCCGAAGTTCCCTGAAAGCAAACAAGTTATTGTTGATATATTTACTTTAACGTGCCTTTACACATTGTGAAGTTCGGCTCGGTATCTTAGTTTATCTTTTTTTCTTTTCTTTTTTTTTTTTTTTTTAGTCTCACCGTTCTATTAAATTTATGTTTGTGTAATAGTGATCAATATTAGTTGCAGTAATAATTCTTGACGCTCTCTCTTACTTCGTTCCTGCATAGACCACCACCTACTGGACACTTTTTGAACTGCAGTAACAAACTTATTTAAACTCTGACTAATTATGAAACATAAGTATAATTAAGCGTGGTTGTAAGAACGAGTATCCCGGCACTCATTTAGAAACACATTTTATTCAACACTTGTAAAACGCTTTTCAGCTGTGCGCTTCAGTTTGTTGCACCTTCAACTTTTCTCACTTACGAGGAGTTTCATCGTCCGCATGAGGATCGTTTCTGATCGGCTCCACGTTTCGGATGTTCAGACTTCACCTCATGTTGCCGGTTTTCTGTTCATTGCTCTGTCATTAAAGGAGCGCGAATAACAAAATTATTAACATCCAGTCTCGATACGCAGTGATTTATTTATTTATTTTTCCCGTTTCTGTCTCTGCACTTCCCAGGCAAAAGCAGCAGATCATGCAGCTCCATGCCAAAATCAGGGAAAACGAGTTAAGGACGCAGCAGGTCATCCAGAACCAGAGAGGGCGCTGTGACGACTCCTATGTGGTTAAAACAAAGGTATTTCTTTAAGCATGTAAACATGATGAGCTTCTGATCAGTGACCGTGTTTAAGACGGTGTTAAAGATGTTCCATCTCGGCGTGTTGCGTTCCTCCTCAGGAGAGCCCGCTGGACAGCCCCGCGTCGTCCCTGCACAGTCCTCAGACTCCACTGTGCTGCGAGAACGGAGAGCTGGCGCGCAGACTGGCCTCAGCCGAGCTCGAGGTCATCCACCTGAAAGAGTTCCTCAAGCAGAACACGCAGAAATACACCGAGGACATCAAGAAGCTGGAGGAGAAGGTCTGCTGCCTTTTAGACTTCTCTCACCTGATGTAGGGAGAGCCGCAGTGTGCATAAAACACGTAGGAGCGTGCTGTTGCAGGACGATAATCAACAACAGGGTGGCGAGGTGCAGCTGATGCAAAGCAGAGTTACTGTACTGCTACTGTTACACCACAAAGTTGATTATTTTCCTACAACTGCACATCAAGGAGTGTTTTATTCCTCTTACGCCATAGCAGTCTCACACGGATTACAATTTTCTACTGCTGTTGATGCCCGCTTAAAGAGAAATGCCATGGTGTCACTATTAAAATGTTTCTTGATATTACCAAAAATAGGGTTTGTTTTAACTTTTTAATATCTAGTTTTAATATCAGACTCATGTCTGATACACTTTTAGAAGACGGCCCAATTTCAATACAGTTTCCGATATTAAAAAAAGCGTGTGTGTCTGTGTGTGTCTGTGTGTGTCTGTGTGTGTCTGTGTGTGTCTGTGTGTGTCTAGATGAAGACGCGTGATCGCTACATCAGCAGTCTAAAGAAGAAAGGTCAGCGAGGGCAGGAGCAGAATCAGGAAAAGCAGCAGCGCATCGAGACTCTGGAGAAATACCTGGCAGACCTGCCCTCGCTGGACGAGGTGCACACCCAGGCCCAGCAGGTACACACACACACACACACACACACACACACACATACACCACTTTGTATACTATTAGCACTTTCCCACTGTTCCTTAACCCATTTCGCCTACTTTTGATCACTTATGCTAAAAAAAACTGAATGACTTATTTTTTTCAGCTGAATTGAGCAAATAGGAAAGAAATGCACTGCAGGAAAATAGGTCAACTTTTTCCTGTTTAGTTTCTGTCCGTGTCACAGCATGAGTTATGAGAAACCGAGCTGTACGCGGTGTTGATTAATAAACGCAGTAAATCTCCGGCATCACTCGGCTCACTAAAAAGGCTGACTGTATATGTAGGCCCAGAGTGCTGTAACTAGGCAAGCGCTTTTATCTTTAGGCTCCTCCGAGACAGTGAACAGAGTTGCTGTTGTACATTACCGCAGCACAGAGCTGAGCAGAGTATACACTGTAGTGTGTGTGTGTGTGTCAGCTCCTGTACTGGAATAGTTGAAATCTCTAAGATTAACGTAACACTAAATATAGGCTGGATGGGGCTTCTGAAAACATTTACAGTCTGGAAGGGTTAAAGTCAAATGATATTACATTACATATTACATTACGTGATATTACATATCGCATCGCTTGATGTGGCATTACGCAATATTGCATCACGTTACATAATATTCCATCACGTGGCACGGCATTGCATTACGTGTTACATGACACTAGATTAGATTATATAATATTTGTTCAGATGATGTTATATTACATAGTAATACTTCTTGAAGCCTTGGGTTTGTTTTTTTTTTTGTTTTTTTCCAAGGACCAATTTTATGAAAATGGTCATTAGATTCCAGACGTCATCATTTATAATACCTCTGATAACAGTGGCTTGTGGATTCTGCCTCTGTCCCTGTTTAATGCAGTGATTAGGGTCACAGAAAGGTCGGTCTGCTAGTCAAACCTACACGCTGTGCTTCAAGCTGACCTTCATATGTGTTCCAGCGTGCCTTTACCTAAACCCTCTACTATTAATCCCTAAAGTGTAATGAACACGTTTGTGTATGAACCACGCCGGTTCCGGAGCTCCTGTCCCCCGCGGCCACGCTAATGCCCGTAAAAAAGCTTTTAATGTGATGTTGGCGTTTATTGTTTATGAACAAGCTGCTCATGCTCGATTATATCCACATCACTGCCTCCTGTAACACGTGCAGGCTGAGAGGAAGTGATATTCCTGTTGGAAACCACAGACACCGGCCTCTCGGACGTTACAGCAGCTGATTACGCCACGCTAATTGGCTTAACAGGATGTTCACCATGACAAGATGTTAATGTAGACTATAAACCTGAGCCAACAGGGGGCAGTAAATAGCAGTGGTGTGGCTCCTACACTCGAATGCGTAAGCTGCAGGCAGGATAACGGTTCTACCGAGCTTTCTTTACAAAGAATTTAGTATAATCAGATGCTTGATATCGGACGCAAGGCATTTAAGTGATCTAAAAACAGGAGAACACTCTGGGTCTGTGTGAGTCATTGCGTAACTGTGGCATTTCAACATTTACTTGGAGACCTGCCATGAGAAAAATAAACTGAGAAAGGGTATGGCATTTAAAAAAAAAAATGATGTCATGTACCATCTGTCTTTGTTTATCCATACATCTCTCCGTCTATATCTATCTGTCCGGTCATTCATTTAAAATAATGTCATAATTATATAATTTTAATAGATTTTATGGTTGCAAATTCCTTATTAATGATTCATTAGATTAGCTGAATCATTTAGCTGAAATCTTTTTCTTTTTAAATATTAAACATTAATGAAACAAAAGACGGAACGGATATGCCAGTAAAAAGCTGTCATGTCATGTCCTTTCTTTTCTTTTTCATTTTTAATATTATAGGTTTTATGGTTGCAGATTTCACGCGTCATAGATGAATGAACCGAATCATTTAGCTGAAGTCGACTCGCCTTGCACAGATTCACACTGAAACCCGTCACTTCAGGAGCGTCTGATGTGGCCAGATTATCATATCGCAGCGCTCCAGAACATTTTCATGATGTACTCGCGTATAGCAAATGAGCATTTGGACTAAAAACATAGTTTCTGGATACGACTTCATGAGTAATTATATATTAGTAACAGTGGAGCCGTGCAGTCAGTGTTCTAAAGCTAACAGTACCTGCTCAGATTAATGTTGTGTATTGTTACATGTTTATTATAATCATGTTTTTCATGCACAGTGTATTGTTTACATGATCATGCCATAATCAGGTAACTTATGGAATCAGATATTGAGTGCGTAGGTTAGTATCCTAGTGTTTTATTCACATGATTTTTTTTTTTTCCCTCTGTGAATTTCTCACTTCACTGCAGAACGTAAATTTACCTGGAGAATAAACTAAGCTGATAAAATAGATTTATTTTATGTACTTTCCCCCCGAACGCCACCGTAATATGGCCACCTTTTGCTACAGTGATCAGCACTTATTGCCGAGGTAAATTTCCCAGTTGTCCCGTAACGTAGCTGGCTGGCTGACGTAGCCACGAGGCAGCATGACGGAGAGGATCTGTTGCACAGCTGCTTGAATTACCAGTCGATTCTCAGTAGGAATGAAAATGTGCTTCTTCCTGGAGCACAGGCACAATAACACTGATGCACTCAGGCCTCTATTTCACGCTCAAAATGGCTGCGATTATGCAGCGCGATCACATAAAACTCAAGAATGCTCACTGCAAGCCTGTACCTTTGAGTCTGTGTGTAATTATTGGTGTGTGTGTGTGTGTGTGTCAGTTGGAGGAGGTCCAGGCGAGGGCGCAGACGCTGCAGGACACAGCGGCACAGCTGGAGCAGAGCTTAGAGGACAGCCGAACTCTTCTGCAGGAGAAAGACACGCTCATCGAGAGACAGGCCAAGAGGGAGAAGGAGCTGGTGGCTGCCGTGCAGAGGTGTGTGTGTGTGTGTGTGTGTGTGTGTGTGAGAACTCTGTGTTTATTTTGAAATAAAAAAAAAAAAGAGCTTTTTTTGCCTTTAATAATACAAATAGTACAAAAAGCTCTTGTATTTCTCCTCACTACAATTAACATAAGACCTTATATGACCTGGAGGTGTATCGGTAATCCCACAGAAGGATAGATAACATCGCAAAGACCGTTGTTCGTCTCCGTTGTACTGCTGATATGAATCACCGCGCGCTTCTTAAATACACCAAGAGCAAAGGAAAGGTAAAGGAGACGGCCATGACGGCTGGAAAAGCCACCAGGATTCTCCAGGTGATGGTTAAGAATAATCGAATGACCCAGAAGGCATTTCTGCACCTGTTTGGTCGCATTTATAGCATATTTCTCATGTTACACATCTTCCAGAATAGCGTGTAGGACGGTACTTCCTGGTCGAGTCGGTATGAAAAACGAAATTTCCTGCGAAGAAAAGCTAAACTGAGTTTTCCCAGTTTTCATTTCAAGAAAAAAAATAAAAAACAATCCTCCTCCGGAGCTGCGCGCCATCGACTTGCTCGTTTGTTCGTTTGCACTATACGAGGCTTAAGAGTATCACGATCTTAACAGTAACACTGTCGGATATTAACAGCCTCTCTCTCTATCTGACCTCTGCGTAGTTTGCAGGAGAAGGTGGAGAAGTGTCTGGAGGACGGCGTGCGGTTGCCCATGCTGGACCTCAAGCAGCTGGAGAGGGAGAACGCGCGTCTCCTGGAGCAGCAGTCCCACAACAGCACGGTACCGAATCTCACACGCAACACTCGTGACACACACATCACTCGAAACAGACTCTCACCTCCCTTATTTTATTTACTCGGCTTTTGTTCGGGCCCAACCGAGCTGTCTTTCATTCTTTTTGGAGTACACTCCACCCGCACAGCTGAAATGTTTGCCCACACACACACACACACACACCTCTTTTACACGTTAGTAGGTAATTGCTCAGCCTGACGACGTTCTCTGTTTGCAGCTGATCGACAGCCAGACGCAGCAGATAGACCGACTCACGCTGGAGTTAACGGTAAGCAGCTCAAACTCCACGAACACGGCGTTCTCATCTCACACTGCACAGGTACAGGGCGTGTGTGTGTGTGTGTGTGTGTGTGTGTGTGTGTGTGTGTGTGTGTGTGTGTGTGTGTGTGTGTGTGTGTAAGGGTCGTGTTATTGAATTTGTACGGAAATGTTGAAATTGCATACGAAAGAACAAAATGAATAGCAGTACGGAAGAGACAGAGCAGCTGGTGTATGGAGATGCTGTAGTTAATAAAGAGAGTTTTTATAGAAATAACAATGTCATCTTTTTTTCCCTCCACGACTTTTAGGCCTTTTCTGCGCTTTTCGTTTCATTCAGGAGAGGAGAACAAAACAACGGCAGGTGCCGAGTTTAAACCGAAAACGAGACGTAGAAAAAATGCTTTACAAACAAACAAACAAGAAAACATTTCAGGAATATACGCCACCTACCAGTCAAAAGTTTGGACACCGCTTCCAATTCACTGGATTTTTTCTTCTTTGCGTTAAGACTTGAAGTGTCTTAAGTAATAAAAGTCATGATGTTACTTAGTTGAGCGGCTCTTGGCATAATATGGATTACTACAGTTGTGTAACAGGGCTATTTACTGTACACCAACACAACTGATCTCAAACATCAAGAAAGAAGGCAAGAAATTCCACTCATTAATTTTGACGAGGCGCACCTGTTACAGAAAAGCGTTCCAGGGGACGACCTCGTGAAGCGGGTTAAGATAATGCTGATGATGAAGCTTTGCACATTAAGGTAAATGCTGACTACTGTGAAGAATCTCAAATATAAAACATATTGGGTCCGTTTAAAAAAAAAAACCCAAAAAAACCACTTTGTTTACCACAGTTTTGACATCTTTGTTGTTGCTGTACGATGTAGAAAATAGTCAAAACAAAGGAAACCCTATGATTGAGTAGGTGTGTCCAAACGTTTGACTGGTTCTTTACATATTACAAGGTGTTTATTAATTTTATAGGTTTATATTATATTAATGTCCTAAGTTATCGTTTCGACTTGAACGTTGAAGTAACGACTTTTTCCAAAAACAACACAACACTTTGGCGTAGGTAGGGAAAAACATTGGAGGCATGCCGTAACAGGAAAATAATCAACAACTGGGTGGTGTGACGTGGCGTGGCCCGAGATGAAGCCGAGCTGATTATTTTCCCTATAACACTACACTCCAAAGGTTTATTTATTTATTTATTTATTTTAAACTACTAATTGACGACTTAGGCTTCCGATACGGTGCTCAGGAACCGTCTCTCTACTGGCTTTTACTCCTGAACCAAATGTTTGATTTGACCTGGTTTCCATAATTCTCTATACGAAACCCCGAGTTCATCCCCGATTATTCAACCCCACAGCAGTTGATAGACACCTGCCTGCAATATTCTGCACTCGCGGCGTAATAACACGGGCGGTCAGATAGCTGGCGAGAGCCTGATGAAGACTGCCAGTCATGAGTGTGAGGAAGCAGCGCATGGGAGGAGAGGAGCCACTCGAGTGTGTGCCATGAAATTAATGTCGTCTCTCTCGCTCCGTCTCTCAGGCACTGGAGAAGAAGCTGCAGAAAGAGAGAGCCATCACTCAGGAGCTCCATAAGCAGCTGGTAGAAAGAGAGGAGGACCTGGAGACGCTGTCCAAGAGCATCCAGCAGGTACAGCAGAGTCCCGACACAACTGGCTGGAGCACGTCTCTGGTTAACGAGGCCTTCAGCTGGCTTCAGTCACGTATTATTTTGGTTTGCTTTGAGATCGCAAAGTAATTAAAGAAAAAAAGGGTGCGGAGAAGTTCTACACACAAATAAAACGTGCCTGTACTTTTAGCACAGGCTTTCTGCTAACAGCGCTCTCTGGGTAATCAGGTGATGGTTGGTCTTTCGTTATCTGTGTAATTGGTGGCTGTTATTAGTCGGTCTCCTCACATAACCCGGGACTCCAGCTGACCGCGGCGCTCGGAAACAATCAGACGGTCTTTCTTTATCCGTTAAATCTTCAGTGCGAGTTTGTAACCCGCCGTCCGAAACATTTCCGTTCACGAGAAAAAAGGTGGCGAAACAGTAGTCGTCTATTTCAGGAGCACACTCGCACGCAGACTGCATTTCAGCAGAGGTGACAGTCGCAATTCATCATCCCAAAAATATACTCCAATAGACCAACATCAGGGGACGGAATATCATAAAAATGTCTTCAGGTAGTTAAATGTTAAATGCAAACCTAATATCAAACTAGAAGGGCAGTCAGAGCGCAGACCTCCAACAAGGACAACAGTCCACTCCTCTATGATCTGCAAATCTCCAACCGCAGCCATTGGTTACGTTTGGTCACTATTGAACTTTATTGACATCTAGTGGATTTTAAGAAGGTGAGGAGGTGTTGAGCGCAGACGGACGTCAGCCAAGCCTAAATGCTGCACATCAACAAATGCAAAATTAAATCCGTGGCGCCGCCCCATCACTAGGATCCACTCCGAAATGTAATGGGTACTTCCTCGGCCCATGCTACACCCTGCTACCAAGTTTCACGGAAAGCAGGTTGGTATGTTCTGTGCTTAATCAGACACACTGCACTGAAAACAACCGCCTTGGCAGAGGGAAAAAAAAAAATTTTATTATTCTGAAATTGAGAGCGCGTTAAAAACGTTACAGACCGTCGGAGAGCTGCACTAAAATTGCAAATGCGTATTCGTTCATAATTCACTTCAAAGGTCATCTAAAGAAACGTCGCCAAGCTGTTGACGCTTCCTCAGACCACGCGTTCACATTAGCGATATTAAATTCAGTCTTTTTTTTTTTTTTTTATGTGCTCAACATAAAAGTCTGTCATCCAGACATGACTCTTAATATTTGAAGTGTTCTGTGTCCCAGGTGAGCTCGCATTTTCTGTGCAGCATCATCTTTTCAACAGTATAAAAAAAAACAAAATGGTGGTTTATAGTATCCACTAGTGTGTTACATCACCGGTGTTGTACGTTCTCATTCTTATTGTGCATAAAGTAATAACCAGGTCAAATTCATCGTATACATAAGAGTGCTTGCCCTATAGAGTACAGTCATTTAGAAGAAAACGAATACAACAAATTTTTTTTTTGCAGAAATGCATGTTCTAAACATCCTCTGTGTGTGTGTGTGTGTTTGTGTGTGTGTAGAAGCAGCAGCACGTGGATAACGGCGCCGTGCTGCAGGAAGCGGGCTCTCTGCTAAAGGAAATGTCTCTGTGTCTGCTGGACCTGAAGGCTCTGTGCAGCATTCTCACCCAGAGAGCGCAGGGCAAAGAACCCAACCTGGCACTGCTGCTGGGCATCAAATGTGAGTGTCGTTACACTGTTCAGCTGCACACCAGTGCACTCCACTCACCACGCTGCACAATCACAGGAGAATCACTTTCACACCTCAACTTCACCATGCCTGCCTCAGGACGCAAGATATAGACACAGCCTGTTACGGTCACGCAAGATGCCCCGCCCCAATTTCTGCCTGAAACATATTTACAGCAGTTTCTAGGATATCCGTGTATATAAGTAATACAAGTGCAGTAATACAGCGATTTTTTTTTATTTATTTTTTTTAATATAGATAAAAACGGTAGCATGCACATCATCAAATTTACTCAATAACAAAAACCAGAAAAATATGTAAAGCAGGGCACACAGCTATACACCACACACACACACACACACACACACTATTAAACAACCAAACACCTTCGGTTGGTTTATTTTGCTCTTTTGTGTCAATATTGAACAGAAAATATCTTCATTTTGCAAAAACAGCCACCTTTTAGCTGTTAAGAGCTCTTTAGCAGATTTTAAACGATGCACGATACCAGCTCGGCAAAATCATGTCCAGGATTTTCACATGGCTGCAGCTGACAAATCGATTCGTTCGCATTTAGATTTCAGGACTGACTTTTCGGATATTTGGTGAAACATTTAAACGTTAGTGTCAGGATGAGCAGCTGAAAATGTTCAGCAGCGAACGAGTGAAAGGTAATAACGTACAGGAAGAGTTGAACCCTCACCCCTGCTGCTGTTCCTGCTCCAGGGACAGAAGAGATTGCTTTTTAGAATCCTCGAGTTTTCGCGGTCATGTTCGAGCGATCTTTTTCTCCTGTTCCAGCGATGAGCTGTTCATCCGAGGATGGCGAGAAGCCGCTGGTGGAGGACGGACTGCGGGCCAAGCTGCTGGAGGTGCGTCAGCTGAGAAAGGACATCGACGAGCTGCGCACCATCATCTCGGACCGCTATGCGCAGGACATGGGGGAGAACTGCGTGACGCAGTGAGCGCCCTCTACAGGCCGAGACGCTGCTTCACCCTCACCAACAAAAGGGAAAGGAGAATAAATCCGTCTGACTACTGAATGTTGGACCAAGCTGTGATTCGAGTTTACATGGTGTCTGTAGCTGTGTGTTCATCTCCACTTTTTACTGTGTATTTATTGGGAGTACAGAAAAGGCCATTAGTCATTTCGTCACCGTATTTTCTGGACTACGAGTCGCAGCCCTCTAAATTCAGTCAGGCTGTACAGTGCACGGTTCACTTGCATTTATATCTCAGTGTTTCAGTTGGTGGTTGTCATGGTAACCCAACCATGATTTCACACCACGCTTCAGTCATGTTTAAATTAAATAAGCTTATAACAGTAACGCAAATTTAATAAGGGCAAAAAAAAAAAAAAGGCGGCTTGTAACCCAGAAAATACAGGACGCGAGCTGGGTGATGAGATCACACTGTGAGTGTGACACAAGTGTGTGAAGTCGTTCATGCTGCTCCATCAAGTGCCTTGTGACGTTCCAGTGCGCTCGCAGATCGTTTTACGTCTCCAAAGCCCAAACCGCGACAGATCCTCAGTCTCACCCAAAGACATTCATCTCCTCCATCGAGTGCTGCTGGTCGCCGGTCGACACCGAAGCAGATTGTGCTCATTTACGCACGCACACACACACGTTGTCCAGTGGGCTTCCGTTCAGCACCTTGTATTTGAGTATGAGGAGTCTTTTGGTCCCCCCCTGTTATTGGGCGTGTGTTTTTCTAACAGGACTGTATTAAATGATATAAAGAACCCAGGCTGAGTGAAAAGCTCAACGGAAGATGAAAACGGTTCTGGAGTTCAGGTAGCCGTTTCAACAGAACTTCTCCCACGCTAAAGAGCAGGGGCTGTGTAGAAACTGCTAAGACATCGTTAGATTTGTCGGATGGAAGAAAAAAAAAAAAAAAAAAAAAAGACACGCATGAGATTTAACAGAATTGCAGAGTTGTGTTACAGTTTAAACTTTATTTATAAATGCAAAAAGAAAAACCACCTTAAGATTCTCAGGTATATAAAGCCGACAGTGTTAAGACCTCACTCTTAAAGTGGAATCGCTTTTGCTTTCTCATTTCAAAAAGGGATTTTAACTGTACATGAGAGGCTCTTCAGTTGGACCTTTTCTTGTCCTCAAATATATTAACAAAAAAAAAGGGGGAAATGACGCTCGGTCATGGCAACCTGCGCACAAACATTTGCTGGACAATGAACATTTATAGATATTTATTTACAAGGCATTTGCGCCACTGTCTCCAGCTAGCAATATTAGCTTTGTGGTTTTGTTTGCATGATGTAGGGGTGCAGGTGATGAGCGTGTGCGTTTTATTGCTCCAGATGGAGCTGGGCAGGAACAGAAGGTCTCTGAAGCTGGTTGGACGTAGAAAATGCTATGCAACCTCATTTACCAGCATAGAATTCAGCAGACATTGCTTTCCTGTGCCTTTATAAATCTATGCAGCAGCGTTAAAATTAAACACGGTGTGCGAGTGTGCGCGCGCACGGCAGTGGGGTGTGTAATCGGCGTGACGAGTGAAGCCATAGGCACAAACAATGCAGATTTCTCCTCAGGTTAAGTGAAGAACCTGATCATGAGCGTGCGTGTAGAAGCAGACGTGCGTGCGCGCTCGACATGGCGGATTGTGATCTCACTGTGCTGGAGGCCGCTGGTTGGCTTCACTGCGCCACATCCACGCTCTCCCTGATCCAACCCTGATCTACTTTTAGCTTTTAGTTTTTCAGCTCGACTTTCCACATGCCAAAGCTCTATTTATGTACATTTACAGAAAGTATTGACTCGTATTTTTTCACATAAAACAAAAAAAAAAACAAAACAAAAAGTTTGCTTTCCATTTGTACAGAGAAATAAAATATTTTTCTACAAATAGTGTGATGGGTTGATTTTTTTTTTTGGTGGGGAGGATTTCTGTTCTGTGCTTGGGGATGGGGTATTTTTTTTTTTTTTTTAAAAAGGAAAATTGTATTTTATTAAGATGTTTATTTTCTTCATTTATATTTTTGGGGCTGTGTGTAATTGTTCCATTTTGAGGAGGCATTTCTACCAGTATGCCAAAAAAAAAAAAAAAAGTTAAAACTGGACAAGGCTTCTGATGGCAATAAAGCAACAGCGTCAGCGGGTTAAGGCTGGAAGGGACTTTAATAGTCACAGGATTATTTGGGGGGGAATGAAGACAAAGCCATGAATTTGGTGAATCAGTCAAGGAAAGAAAAAAAAATAAAATCTGGGGGTCTGTGTGATGTTGCTTAAATGGTGCTTAAAGAAAAAACAAAAACACAAATCTTAAATACAGATACTTAAATCAGAAACAGGGAAGCATTTTGCACATCTTAAAAAAAAAAAAAAAAAAAATTAAAAGCAAAAATGCATCATGATGACAGGACTATACATCCCAGGACCACACCCACACTTCCACACTTCATAGCAAGACATCCTGACCTGTGGAACTCGTATTACAAATACTTACACAATGTACACAAAATATCCAGCGCCACTATTAATTAAAATTCAGTTACAGTCCCATAAATCCCCCGCTACATGCAGGAGCCATAAAATGTCTTTTGTAAAAATATAAAAGAAAAATATGAATTTAAAATATTAAAAGTATATAAAACCCAGACACGTAGTCCCCTAATGTATTTAAAACGAGAATCCACCTGCTGCCTGGGCCAGTTCATGGAGAGGCCCGAGGACGGGCTGCCAGAGGTCTGCTGAGAGCACGCTGGTGCTGATGGCCAGTCGTGCGTGAACGTACTGCAGCACCGTCTGCTTCACTCCCTCCATGTAGAGCTGCTCACCTGAGTGCAGGTACAGCCAGATGAGCCGACTGAGCTGAGCGCTCGCAGACGCGCCGTGTAAACTTCCTGTTCACACACAAAAAAACCCCAAAAAACAACAAGAGTTACATTGCTGAGTCACTGCACTAAGGGTGTGTGTGTAGACAAGGGTGTTTATTCGGTGTCTGACGCTTCTTTAGTTTTATAATCCTTTCACGCAGCTAAAATGTTAACATGGGCAATGTTTTTCACGTCTAAAACTACACACCTGGACCATTTACACAACTAGACCTTTTCCATATCCAAGCCTTCAATATGGCTAAACGTTTGTTTACACAGCTACACCCTGCATAGCTAAACCTTTAACAGCTAAAGGTTTTACAGACCTAAATTTATACAGCTAGACTTCGCAGAGCAAGAGTTCACATGGCCGAAGCCTTCACACAGCTACACCCTTTACACTACTGAACTATAAAGAGGCTTGACCTAGCTACCGATTTTACATCCTTCAGTCCAGATCCAAGCAGGTCAACTAGGTTTGGGGGTCAATTTTATTTATTAAGTTTTTGCCTTAAACCATGCTGTAAATATGTTGATGCGCATTTCGGCAAAGATGCTGATGAAAACAAACACGAGCAGCTCAGTAAAGGCCCGCGCAGGACCCGGGGCATTCACGTTCCTCTCCAAGCTGGTAAACAAGACAAATCGCTTGCGAGACCGCAGCCGTCTGATAAACTGACCATCGCGGCTGAGACGTGTCCGGCGGAACGTCATAAATCCTAATTAAGGCTTCACTGAGGTCTCATCACCGCCTCGCAGATGATGAATGGCTCGTACGGGCGAGGGCAAAAGATGGGAGATAAATAAATAAATCCATTTCACTACGGTTCATCGCCAAGACCTGAAATCACTCCCTGTCTCACTAACCACCAGCATCATTTAAAGCCCAATTAACACCACGTCACCCAGACCAGCTGGGCCTCGGGAGCAAAACAATACGGCTACGTTCACACTGCAGGTGATCAGCGCTGATGAAACGGCGTTAAAACGGTTCATGTGCACTGGAGGATGGCTGCCGATTCAAAGAGGAGGCTGAAAAGGTGAAATATAGTAAACGTTTCATTAATTACAGCACTAAAGAGTCAATAACTGTGGTAGTGTAATACTGCCGAGTAGGAGTGAGAGAAGAGGGGAGAACCACACCGATACCAGATCACATTTAAAAAGCGGTTCGAGAGAAAACGTCGAGCCGGATTTCCGTACGTGCAACAGTGCGTGATTTTTAATCATTATTTAGTGTATGGCTGTAAATTTCTGACATCAAGACGCATAAAGTCAGGGGAGTTGATCCAGGTAGGGAACCAAACGTTACCCACGGCAACATGCGGCATCCAGCGTCAGCGTACGCACGTGCCTGTAGCCTGAAGAAATAAATCAGGTTTGTTCACTTGAAATCAGTCTGTCTAAAAGTAATAGATCAGATTTACCCTGCTGTGTGTGCAAAGATGAAGTGACCTCAGATTGGACGTGAGCGCGAATAAGGTGAGGGAGGAAAAATAGAAAAACCCCCACACACTTCTGGAGTCATGTTCACCGCCGGTGTGCCATTAAGAAAGCCTCTGAAGAAATCTCAGACGAGCGTGAAACGAACAAAACCGATTAATTATGAAATTCTGAAAACTCATGAACTGGGGCAAGATTTCAGAGTTTTATCCCTAGGACTTCAAAATAAAACTAAACCTCATGTTTAAAACTGAAATCTAAATGGCCGAGCCCTCCTGATGCGTCACCTGGCTTAGACAAGACGACGCAACAAGCCCGTAACTGGTTAATATAGCGGCGCGGTCAAAAACAGAAAAAGTTTAGTGTTGCACGTTCACGTAACAAGAGCTGCATTAAATAGCGGACATCTCCGACGGTCGCAGTCGAGCGCCGCAAGAGCAGAGGGACCTCGACGGTCACGTCGCTGAAGCTGCGAAACCTTTCCACCAAACAGTTATTTATTCCCAGACGTTCCTGTGGACTCACTTGACGTTCTAGTGACGACCTTTACATTAAAACATTGGTACTAAAAATATGCAGTAAGTGCGAGTGTTGGTCTTTAGCACGTCGGTAGATATGAACTTCTGAGCTGCTTTGAAGTGAAACGTTTCCCTTCTCATTTCTCTAATAAAACCATCAGCATGATCATATCCAACACCTCGCTCCAGGGTTCGTGTTCAGGATGTGACGGAGATCCTGGCGCTCGTGCGCTGGTCTACAGAGTGCCGTCAACTTGCCTTGAGAGATTTTATTGTTGAACTCCAGCAGTGTGAAGAGCTCATCGGGGAGGAGCTCGCGGAGCCAGGTGTTGTCCTCCAGGTAGATCCAGTCGTGAAGCAGCCTCTTCCTGCGCAGGAAACCCTGCACGTGCTGCAGGTACACGCTGTTACCCGACACCAAATACAGCCTGAACGACAGAGAACAAGTTCTCAAATTTCATCTTCACATGCGCTATACATTCTACCAAAATAAACAAAGAAAAATATATATTCAAAGCCTGGCTTTAGGACATTTCCATTTATTTCAGGATCAATTGCTCAGTGTTTTCTTTTTTTTTTTTTTTTTTTGAACGCAAGTGAGCAATGCGTGTTCTTACTTCAGCAGACCAAAGAGACAACGATTAAAACACCAGATACCATTTTGAAGGTTTTATTTTTTTTTTTTGTACTGGTTATATATTAAAAAGAAAAACAAATTCTCTTTAAATCAACTTTTTTAAAAAAAAGAAAAAAACCCTACGGTCCACTATGCAGGATTTTGAGGTTATCTACTCGCAGAAATGTTGTTCCATAAAATACATGCAACTACAAATCATTGTGTTTTTGTAAGCTTGGCATGAGCACGTCATAGCTGAATATGGAACGGTTCCACCTCTACAGAGCCGCCATGTTGCGCCGCTACAGTCGCTCAGAGAGCGTCTTCGACGTTTCCTGTTTTTACAGGTGTACGACGTGAACACTGGCAGTGTGAATCCAGAACGAAGCACCAGAAGGAAGACAAAGAGGAAAGAAGAGGAATCGGTGTTTGCTGGTGCCGGCTAACAAGCTTGAGAACCCAAATTTTGAAAAATGGAGTATCGTACTTATTTAGCACAATGAAAGCAAGGCGGTGTGAATCCAAGTGCTTGAAAGTACTCTACGGGCACCTGATGGCCACCGTACGCTCCAATACACGTTTAGGAAAGGCAGGGGTAAAGGAGGGGCATTCAGCGGGCTGAATCCTACATAGTGGACCTTTACGTTTTTAAACACTAGAAGTGTTCGTGCTTGGAAAAATTATTATATAGATATTATGATAGTTTGATTAAGAGCACCTCGTTTGGGAATTCTCTGTACGGATGGTCAGCAGGATGCTCCACGGGACAATGATCAGTAGAGGCCAATTTCCATCACAAAACTACAGAGCAATAGATCATAGGTGTTGAGCTGTCTGTTCTTAGAAGCAGAAGCAGCAGAATACAATACCAATGTATTATTGTAATGTAATACAATGCTCAGCGTGGCTAAGGTTAGCAACGGAGACGCTCCAAATCTTTTAAAAAGTTTACATTTTATACCTACATACACACTGATGCTGTAGCGCAAGCCTCTCGATTCTGATCGCTGTCGTGTCGGATGCAGGACAGATCGCAGGTTTATATTAATTTGCTCTTTCTAATAAATGGTTTCCATATAATAAAGATTACGGATTCATTTTAACGTTAGGAGTCTCCAGTATCAGTGCCTTGTAACAGCCGGGAGATGGAGCTGAAACTTTACGTTTTCTTGACAGAAGAGTTTACGCCTTGTCGTTTTTCCTCCAACAGGTCATGGTGTGGTTCGCGTCTCAAGGATTGTCCAATTCCCGTCATCGCTTACGTTATAGCAGCTATAAAATACCACGAGGCACGAATGCAACGATAGACATTCTGGAGTCTTTCTTTAAAAATAAATCTTGCAATCGTTGGTAAATTGTTGTGATACAAGAATACAAACACTCCAGGATGAGCCATTATATGCAAATGATCAGGACGGAAGCTGTGGCTCCACTTAACTTCCTATAACAGCATGCCAAGTGATTTATTCCTTACCTTAACTCTAATCTATAGGGTTGCCAGTGTACATTATACTTGTATATTAACACGTGTATCCTTCATGAGTCTGGGCTTTGCTGGACTTTTTTATTTTTATTTTTATTTTTTTGCATACTGTATGTTGGGCTAAAACATAGTGACTGGTTACACCCTGAATGACCAATCGCGTCTCCGTTTAAAACGGTGGACAGCTGGAAAGGTTTCCTCATTAATTTGCCTGCATGATGAACTTTCCGCTTAATATTTCATATTAGCCGACTGCAGCCAGTTCACTTTGAAGGGAACGGCTCGCTCGGGCTTTAGAGCGGAGTTTTATTCTCCTCACACTTCAAAAAGCCGGCGTCGGCTGGCTGCGGAGCTCGCCCTGTGACTGACTGCAGGCTGCGTGTTTGAAGCCCAGTTCTCCCACTGAGAGATCGACAAGCTTCAAAGCCCTGCCTGAAAGAAGAAGAAGAAAAAAAAAAAAAAGGGCACTGGGGCAGAAAAACACTGAGCTGGACAAGCTTTAAATGGAATGAACACCTTTACCCAAAGCACAACCGTTCCTTCTAATAACCAAGAAATTCATTTAAAAAGAAATTGTTCTCTTTTGTGTATTATTTTTTTTAATTCCTCCCTTTTTGCCATGAAACGGTGTTTGACTTGCTGATAAGCATACAATTTAGCTTCAGTTCCGTTTTCCTATTCTGCTTTCTCCGAGTAGCTTTAATTGTCCATAAAAACGTAACAAGAAATGTAGGGCGGCAGCAGGCTTATTAAAATAAATAAATAAAACTAATAATAAATAAATAAATAAATAAAACCTCCTTTCAACACTACCTGGAAAACACAAGCAGTCACCGAGGGATCGGTCTCCATAATAAACCTTAAAGCTAGTTGCCAAGATGCGCCGCATATTTCAATCCCATCGAATCCCTACAGCGTCCACGCACGCACACCTACTTGTAATAGGGAAGGGTCTCGATCATCCTCCAGTTGACGTAGTTCGCGGCGGTTTCCTCCAGATTGCATACTCGAGTCAGCTGCACTTTGGCCACCTGCCAGAACCGCTGGTGCTCCACCAGCCTCTCCTGCATCTCGCTCTTCAGCAGCAGGTACACGCTGTCCAGGGTGTCCTCATAAACCTGCCAGCGTACCGCACCAAAAGAGTAGACCCTTGAAAAATAGTTCAACTTAAAAGAAATGTACATTAAATATATACACGGGAGTTTCTCAGATATTCACACGTACCGCAGGGCCTTAATTGACCCAGCACTTAAACCTACCCGTAAACTACAATAATAATACAAAACCCAAAATATCGAACTATGTAAGGAATGAACACGAGCAGCACATGCAGTTATAAGTAAAGTCAATAATGATGGGGTAGTGCGACCGCTCAACAGGAAGTGGAGCTACAGGTTCCACCCTGAATGCCATTTGTCTCATTTTATAGGTTTTGAGGTCTTCAGTATTACTCTACAACGTAGAAAAGATTCAGAACAAAAATAAAGAAAACCTAGGAATAAGTAGGGGAGTCCAATATTGACCGTTTCTGTATATTTAACATAGTGGAACATCTGAACGAGGTAGTACCCGTAATCACTTCCATCACAGCAGGAACACAGCAGTTCCCTCACCAGCCTATATTATTGCCCTTTTAAAGTTAAAATCCCCAGAAAGTTCCCCTTCCCTAAATATTAAAACAAATGTGTCCTCACAGAAAACGTCATATTAACAATAACATTTTAAAATGAGCATCTACGTGAAGGAGTCATGACTTCAGAAACAAGACCACCACAAGTGCATTGCTATAAACCTGGTTAAACCGTTTCAGCTGCACTACCGTCAGAGCCGCTGGCAGAAAATCAATCGACTCCTTCTGACCGGTCAATAAGTCTACGGTGCTGTGGTATAAATGCGAACACACTAAGCCCAGTTATGTGTTTAAGCATCAAAGGGTACCAAATAGCCCATTAGAGTATTTTTTTTTTTTTCCCCAGAACCAAATATGAATAACTGATGCATCAGGGATGTGACAAAATGGTTATTCAAGAAAAATCAATCAACATGAACAGCTGCTTTTTAGAAAAAGAGAGGAGGGGAAAAAAAAATTTTCCATGTCAAAAGATGGGGCAAGCAAGAAAATCATAGGACAAAGTAGCCGTGTTTCAATTAGCCTGTTTAAAGCACCATTTAAAACTGCGATCTTAAATAAACGGTTCAGACAATTCAATAAAGCAGTATTTTGCAAAATTTAAATGGAAACATTTCACATTGGAGCCACATGACAAGCAGATGGAAAAATGAAACGCAAGTCCTGCTTTTACGACAAACAATAAAAATAAAACCCAATATTGTTACCAATATTCCAACATTGAAATGTAACGGAAAGCAACAACGTTTGAACGGGACGACCCTCCATCTGCGGCTGCATACAGTGGTGTCACACAAGCAACTCAAATGGTTAACTTCCTGCCTTCTAAGCTACAGTGACGGCAAACAAGCTCAGAGTTACACTGATCTTCACTTCATATTTATTACTGACAATAAATCCAATGCAAAGAGAAAGCTAGGCTAGTTAGTAAGCAGACACCGGTTGAAGCGTTGTGAAACCACCCTGAACCTTTTTATGTTAGGATCATTAAGTCCATCACTGGGTGAAAAAAGTGGCACACAAATCGCTCGTGTTATAATTAACCCACATTGCAGGTAGTGCGAAAACCAGAGAGAAGAATTTCTTCATGGCTCCCGATTCTGGGAAAAGAACAGCAAACCTGTTGAAGTGCAAGCTTCTTCACAGTACACTCCGAGAGGAATGTGGGGCTACCCGAGACCAGGTCATGTGGAAACTACAAAACCTTCAAGGAAAGTGCAAGTTGCTTTTTTCTCGTCAGACCAGAACTGCTCCAGCATTGTAAAGGCAGGTAAAGGCCATCTTTAAGATGTTATCATGTCCTCTCTCATTCCAACAACTTTTGTTCGATTGCAATGACTCAATTTGCATTTAGGCCATATATATGCAAATTTTATACATTTACTGTATTTTAGACCTCCATTACTGGAGCGTTTGGAAGAAGCGGGTTTTCTGTTCTTTCCTCAGTGCAGAAAAATGCATCACTTCCTGTATGCGGCTAAAGAGCAGAATGAAAAATGCCTTTAACTTGGGCAGGAAAAGCAGGATTACTGGCTGATATTTAGAGCTCCTATATGGGCATCAGACTAAAAATGGAAATACACATTACAGGCATCCAGCCATTATCGATACCGCTCATCCTCACCAGTTTTCAGCGGATTTCGGGCGAGATGCGGGGTACACCCTGGGCAGGGCTAACGCAGAGACGACCAACTACTCACGCTCACGTTCACACCTACAGGCAACCCATTTGATCTAATCTGCAGGTCTTTGGGATGTGGGAGGAAACTCAGGCACGGGAAGAACCACCGCTTCACCATGCCACCCTAGGCATTACATTCACCAACATACCGATGACTGGATTAAATGTATAAACTCGGAACAACGAGTCGGTCATGTTGATTAATACATTTCCTAAAAGTCATATCCATGCTTAAAACAAAGGAGCGACTTCACTTGTCCTCCCAACTTCTTGATCTGCACCTCATTAATTCTTCTAAAGTGGCAGTAACATGCAGAAGGTGCACACTTCGACACGAAGAATTAAACGGGAAGCATATCGATATGCCAGTTATCCGTTTAGACAGTCATTACATAAAGGGGAGCGCTTCCTGTTGCCTGCTCACGCTGTGACCTGTGAAATTACGGGGGGGGATTTGGCGAGTGAGTGAGCGCGAGTGAGTGAGCGAGCACGAGAGAGAGAGAGAGAGGAATTTGCATCCATGACCAGGCGTGCAGTTTGAAGTGGACTGCGCTTCACACGAGTATGTTCTAACATGTGAGAACAGGCTGTTTATTTAGCTCGTCATGTTGTGTGTGGGTTTTAAGTGGTGATGCAGGAAGGCCAGCCAAGCACTGAGGTTCGTTACAGTTCGTTCTCTTTATTAAGAGTGGAGGGCGTTTGTACCTTTCTGCGTTTCAGTCTGCCCCAGTCACGGCCGAGGATCCAGGCCACGAGCGACTTGCACATGGAGAAGTAGTTTCCTACGGTTTGAATTCCTGCATGGAGAAATGGAAAAAACCTCAACAAGCAAAAGCGGTCTTCCATGATTGACCATGAACAAGCATCGGGATCTGATCACATGTTCAACACACGGTTCAGGTGAAGACCAGCCATTCATTAGATCACTTTCATCACGTTGATCGATGAGCTGCTTTTACTATTTATAAGCTATGAAAAGCAGAACACATGTAATCACTACGTGCCCAGGAGCACAGGTTTTAAACCCAAACTCACCAACGTTCTCGTCTCCCCGAGCCAGTTTGCCCTTCCAGTAGTAACTGGCGATGGGATGGAGGGAGGCCAGGTATCTCACGTCACACACGGTTTCTCCCCATGTGGAAACCTTATTCTTACGGTGTTTCCTCCACTGCAGGTATATAGCTCTGAGCTGGCGGTTTAGCGGAGGCGGCTGGCGAAAGAGCCAGTATGTGAAGATCCACTGGAACTTGCACTGGGTGTACTGGCGGTACATTGACTCCAGCTCAGAATGGTCTAGAGGAGCCAGAGGAAAAGTGTGTAAAGCAAATGACGGGAAACTGCAAGTGTATATAGTCGACACCTCGGTACCGAAATGTCATGCTGCATTTATTAAAGCTGTTTGAAATGAGAATCTGCCATGTGTTCACCACCGTGAGCGGTTTTCACATGTAGTTATTTGCTTGAAGTAGAGGTTACTGAATGTACCGTTAGCAGATACGGTTTTGAAGATGGCGGCCAGGAACGTGTTTATCGCTAGAAGACTGCACCGAAGGGATGTTGAAGACCAAACTGTACATAATGCTGTGGGGTTTAGCTTCTATAAACTAATCTATAGCTTCTTCGACCGTCAACTAAAAAACCGAACATTTCTTTGAGGTAAACCAACATGTAAGCTAACCATTTAGCTATACATTACTTCACATACAAAAACAACAAAATGATGTTATTTTACGACAATTCCAATAAGTAGTAAACATTAAACAATGCAACTTCAATTTCCATACCTGTCCACCAAATTAATTTCATGAACAGCCAGAACATTCACTGCAGACCGTTCAACGGGACAAACTCCTTTAGTTCGCAAGCGTTTGTAATTGAACACACGGCAGGTCCAGGCGTTATAGAACATGGAATCTGCTTAAATGTCGTCGGTTTGATTTATTCGTCGTATTTAATTAAGAAGTCACCTGGCAACAGAAAAACCAGGAACACAAACTAATCAGACAGGACAGAATAAGGACTCAAAACGAGAGTCAGCCTTGCAGTAAGACAAAAGGAGGCTCTTTTTTACTCAGCAGCCCATTACGGCACTTTGAAGTTACTCAGCAGCGCAAAAAATTGGATTATTGTATTTTTCCATCAAAAGGCTGCCGCCGCTTTCTGGTAAGGCAAGAGGGCAAGAGTGCACACACGAGAGGGCCATGACGAAAGGTCTTCAAAAACAATGACTACTTCAAAAGAAAAAAAAAAGGGGGGGGGGGGGGGGGGAGATATTTTTTTTGCAAATGGCAGAATTGTGAAAATTTTGAAGCAACTTCAACATTCACAAAGTGGTAGCAAAACCACTCTCGTACGACTCCCTCTCCTCCAAAACCAACTGAATGCGTGTAAAGGACTACATAATTTTACACAATACAGAATTTTTTCAGTCAGCTTGATAAGGTCCAGTGTTAGGAGTTTCAATTCACTGCATTTAAATAGCACTTTTAACAATGGACATAGTCACAAAGCAGCTTTAGAGAAATCCAGACATAATAAAATTTATCTTAAAAAAAAAAATAATAAAAAATAGCAAGAGGCTATGGCGCGGAGGAAAAACGCCCTTAGACGACATGAAGAACCTTTTTACGGAGCCAGACTCATGAGGGAACCCGTCGTCTTCTGGGTGACCCCAGACAGTGCGATTATAAATCATTCCTCTTCTATACAGAGTCACAAAGTGCTAATTGTTTTAAGAGGATCTTTGAGTATGAGCCATGGACATCTATTATATCCAAGCCATCCTTAGTGACGAGGACAGAACGCTTCTGATTTGAAATGGGGGGCGGGGAATGATCCGAAAGTGGATAGTGATTTGCGATAAATAAGGATTTTCAATATCAAACCAAATATTAATGATTTTCTTTAGTGAGCACCAGTCAGGTCCACTGACTATTGAAACGGATATAAATACCCACAAAAAAGCAGATTTAGCCCTAATGAACAAGTATGGCAGGCTAAATCTCCCTTTGGCAGTAAAGCACTGGTCCTTGGGGAATGAAGAGCGTGTACAAATTCCTCACCGCTGCTTTGATGCTGCTGAAGAACGTAGTGATGGAGCGTTGCTGTACTGCCATGATGAGTGACAGCGAGGTTATACAACTCCCTCCATTCCATCCTGAGCGTCTCATCACCTTCTGGTTTCTCTAAAAGAAAAAAAGAAAAAAAAAATTTTTTTTTTTTATTTATTTTTTTAAACAGAAACAGTTTGTAGCCCTAGATATTGGGAGATGATCCATCAACACTTTCTACACTTCGGTGAGGTAAGTGTTCACTAAGGAAAAATAAAAATCATCATCAGTGTACAGTCATAGGAGGACAAACTACATTACATACAATAATTTCTCTGCTTAGTTACATTTATAGTTGCAACATAAACAAGTTAGTTCATGTAATCACGTACATTATAGCAGCTACAGTCGTTCGGATTTAAAATGAGGCGAGTTGAGGCACGGACGTACAGCCAGAACTACCGTTCTAGAAAATGAAACACCTGGCCAGTCAGGTACTCAAAAGAATTGTGGAATCATTTTATTGCCAGGAAACACTAAATCACTGCATAAAGGGTTTCATAACCTCGTTTTTTAATTCTGCACTACAGTTTGAGATACATTAAGAGAACTAAATGTAGGGGAAATAAAGTGGTGTGAAAGCGCCTGCATGTCAGGTACTTTCTGATTCCGTGTTTGTACCACGTCACCGATGCCTACGCAGCCCTCCGGTGCGAGTTGGAGAAAGGAGACAGGGCTACCTTGAAGCTTCTCAGTGAACAGCTCTCTCGGCATCCCCCACAGCTTCTCCACATCAGCACACGGCAGCTGTGCGGCAGGTAAAGGCACTCGCTCCTCCATTACCAGCCACTGTGTCCAGTAGGCATGCGGAGGGAACGGCACTTCGGCAAACAGCTTCTCCTGCAGTGAGCGGTTACAGTGGATGTTTCGGAAAAGGGCTCTCCACATGAACACCAAGCGAAAGGCGGTTTTGGAGGTGTAACCGGCTGTGGCGATGTTCGGCAGGCCTACCCCAAACGACTCCTAAGCACACATCAAAAGGAGCTTTTAGGAAAAAGTCACTTAATCATAATTGATATAATTAACTCAGGAAAATTCAACCTTATATCTTTGAGACAAAAGAGGTCATAAGGGTGTTCCCATGATTGTGGGGTCAAATAGCTTTAAAAATTAAACTTTTAAATAATCAAAAAAAAAAAAAAAATTTATAAATAAATATACTAAATCTAAGGACTACACAATTAAACATTCAAAATGTTTTAACCTCTCTTACAAAGTCTAAAACATGCTAGAGATTTTTAAATAATTGATCGGAAACCCTGTTAAAAGTGTGTTCACATACAGTACATTTTCATAATACCTTGCACAACTTAAAGCCTAAACATTTAACCAAGGACATAATCATGCTCGCTTTCTCAGTCAAATCAAATACATATTTTGCAAAAAAGGCTAATGTGGCTAACAAAGACTCTGGGCTGCAAGATTGACGTCATACTTTGGTGTTTATACATTTATAAAAAATAAAAAAATTAAAAAAATAAAAATTCACAATTGGCTGGAACATCTACAGAATAGGATGAAGGCCACGTGAAATAAACTTCAAAGAACTCAGAGGGAAAAAAAAGTGAGAATTCTGAGTATTAAAGATCAAGTCATACAGAACTACATATTAAATCTATATTTATGTTCAAAGTTCTTTATTAGTGTAGTGTGGCGCGAGGTTCCGGTTACTATGAAGATCATTAACAGGTCGCTAATTGGAGCCAATTAGTGTTAATTGCTTGCCAATTACCGCTGTTGTGCACCCATTAATGATGAAGTGTTATAAAGAGGCGTGCATGACTCAAATACATTCAAAAGTTGAACAAACTAAACCTTTTACATTGCATTACCTTGCATTCAAAACAACGTTTATAAACTAAAACCTACCCGGAAATGGCGAGTCCACAGCGAGTCACAGGAAGAAACCCGGAACAACCTGCAACAGGTGCTGCCGAACCTGAGCAAAGACACGGGTTCCAGGTGACTTAAAATGATAATAAGCACCTCGTCACTTAAACATAACAAACCCGGATTCATATCCGTGTCATGGAGCTCATTTTTAATCATACGGTCATCCCTTCTAACAGACAAACAGGAGAAATGCTCCAGCAGCTCGCGCTCCAGGGTCGGGATGCAACAGGCCATGCCTACCGGTAAACACCTCGCCACCCGTCCCCATCTTGGACAACAGGTTTAAACGGTTCGGGGCGTACCAAGATGCAACTCGGGGGGGGGGTGTACGGGAATACAGAATTAGGATTGTCATCAATACTGGCATTGAACTCGAACATATGAAGCTCACAGCTTATTAAAGGTCATTTGTAAATGGTAAGCTATTATTCGTAAATCTGGGCTGATTTAATTAAATTGTTTAAGTGGTCATAGTGAAAAGAATTCCCCTATTTACATATTTCGTTAACGATATCTCATGTTTATAGGCGTTATAGCGTATACATGTGTATGTACGTACAATCATTATAAAAAGTTTGCATGAGGTGTAAATACATACATAGTTCATATGTTCCATGATAAGAGTGTAAAAACAAGGCTTAGATTTGATATAATTGTCCTTATGTCAGGAATAGCTGTAATATTCACTTGCTATAGTGTAAGTATGGGATAAATACTAGGGGGTTGCTGTTGTAGGAAAATAATCAACAGTGTTGTGGTGCAATGAAGCCTGGGACAAAGCGGAATTGCTGTCACCACCCTGGAGTTGATTTTATTATTATTGTTATTTTTATTTCACTTATACCACAGCAACAGGCCTGTATTGTACTGTTTTGTGTACACCACCGTTTGCGCTGCTGATAATTGGTTTCATTTAGATTGATTACTTAATCGGTTTCATAGGTTTAATTTCAAGAAGGCACAATAATGTATCTAAAACAAAATTCAGGTAAAAACAAAACAAACCCATAAACCCCACGCAAACTGTGGTTTCTTTTAGCATTCTCCCTTCACGTGGTTTTCCTCAGGTATGACTGTTCCCGCTTTTATTCTACACATGTAGTCGTTTTTAGGTTTGAGACAAAGATCCTTTATTTAAAGTGACAACTCAGACACGTTAACAATTCCAGTACATAAATGGCAAATAAAAAACCAAAACAAAATTTTTGAGAGAATTTGCGGAAAATAATAACTTTATACATAGATTTTATACAATGCTGATAATACTTCAGAGGACTATGTTCGGCTGGTGACCAGCCATAAAACAAATTAAATATACGACAAGTGCATTTAAGTGTTTTTACAAGTTTACAATCAAGCTAGTACACATATTTAATATTTAATACAAAGAAAAATGTCATTGTATTTTTCATATCTCTATGACAGAATTAAAAACACAAAAAACCCTTAGACATTCTTTTTGTTTGTTCAAAAGGATGATTAACCAAAATGGTGTAACAGTAAAAGAAGTCCAATAAAAGAGACCCATGAAGGTGTGTGTGTGTGTGTGTGTGTGTGTGTGTGTGTGTGTGTGTGTGTGTGTGTGTGTGTGTGTGTGTGTTTCATTCTGGTTTTCTGATACATAATATATTTTAGTTTCCAGCTGAGAATTTCACAAATCTATGTTCTCAGACAAAACTGACACTGTTGACTATTTCACCAACATTACCTTTATATGGCAAGGCACTGGCTCTTAACAAAGCAGTTTATAACTTATTGTAACTCAGAATCCATTAAAGCAAAAGTGAACCAAAACTGAAACATGCACAATTCTCCTATTTACTCCAAATGAAGAGTCTTCAGTTTTGCACTGGAGGTACGAGGCTAATGTAGGTAACACGTCGATGTGTAAGGGGTTATGCTCTTTGGGAACATGCTGTTTTAACAGTAAATGTAAGCAGCAACAAGGGGTAGAGTTACTGTTACCACCAATCACAATTTTCCAATAATAGAACACCCCAATGTGTGATTTAATCCTTTTATTCTATGATTATTTCCAACTTTTTTTAATTAATTGAACAACACTGTCATTTTAGCAGTTAATAGTTACAGTTAATGTGTGTAACATCCACGGAACAAGTTATCGCTTCACTCCCTTACCAGCCTTAATTTCATTTGACCAATAAAAAAAAGTACCGTCACTGACGACTTCCTCCATGAGCATTAATTAAATGCCTCCTTACAGAAACCTTATCATCAGTTATGTTTTTCTTTGTTAAATAAAAGCACATTTTTAATCTGTTTATCATTAACCTTGGATTATGTGGAGCGGCCACCGTACAAGTCCCTGTGTAACTACAGAAATGATAATGCAGTATTTGCAGCCGATGGTTCTGTCAGAGCTGCTCTTACTCAAAATCCATAAACACCTTCTGACCAATTAGATGTGAGAATTCAACTACGCAGTGCTATGAAAGCGTGTAGCCGCCAGTTTAGCACCACGACTGCATGGACCTCGGAGGACAGCAACACAATCAGTTACGCCATCTGTATGTAAACAGTTTTATACAATAACAGTCTGCGATAAGAAAATGAAATATAAAAATCAAACCAGTACTACATTATCAACAAAATCACTTCTAGCACACTATTCAGCCTACACTATTCTAGGCCACGCCTCCTACCTGAGCCTGATTCCAGCTCCATGATGGAGCCGAGACTGTTTTCAGCTCTGCAGTATTTGCTTTTGTCCATTTCTATAGTTAACAGTGAGTAGGACATTGTCAAAAACTGCATACACAAGACACTAAAGCTCTCCACGGACTTTGTAAGATGAGTGTGCGACGATTCAGGCATGCAGTTTGAATTATGCTAAACTGGGAGCTATAAACTCTTCTCGAGTGTTAGCTACGTTAGCGTTGTTGCTCCAGTGCAAATGTTAAAAAGCAAATTTAGCTGAGCGACTATATTTAGCGTAAGGAGTAAAATTAGATATTGTACTTTTTAGATTTTTGGCCGATTTGTTCCTTTAAAATATTAACCATAGCAAAAAAAGAAAATGCACGTCAAATTTTCACATTGCGCTCGTGTAAGAAAATAAAAGTCACAATGGAGTTTTTGCACAAACAGTCAGCACAGATCCTTAAACACTTAAACTGTTGCGTGTGGAGGCGATGAGGTTTATACACGATGGATCCGAGACAGTCCGAGATCACTGCTACCTATTCACAGTTCGTGATCACAGTGTACTTGTTTGCTACGTGGTTATATACATTATTCTGTGATTATCATTTCACTTTCTGCACGCTGCGGGAGGGGCCGCGGATGATTTACGTGCATGAGACTCCGCCCCCCTCAGGCTACCCGAACCCGAGGTTCGTCCTCTATCTCCTGCCCCAGGCTGCTGTAGGTCACCGAAGGCTCCAAGGGCCCGACGTTGGGCGTGTCCGGGACAGGATTTCCTGCGTTGCGGAACTGCTTATAAACACGAGGGTCCTGCGCCACGTAGGTCGAGGAGGAGGAGTAGATCACCAAGCCGAGCAAGATGATGAAGAACGACAGCAGGTAGAGAGCTGAAAACTGAAACGGACAGAACAGAGGAATACTATTATAGGGAAATAATCAGTTGATTGATTGTTGACACTGGAAGCTCCTTCCAAAAACCTTACATAATATTTTCTCCTTACAGACAATGTATTTTCAATTTTCAATAGTTTTCTAAATAGTTCTCTTAACTAGTGCCAATTTTCCGGTTTCAGAATTATCGGCTACCCCGGAATGTCTAGGAGACACTTTTAGACATGTAGGTCGTTCCAAGACCTGCAATATTTTTAGATTTGTGCACGTAGAAGTCATATGCAAGACGGACGGCTTCTTTCTTGAAACCCTCCAACAGCATGCTGTTGGAGGTTTTCAGCCGTTAGTTGAATTTGAAAAGTCAAACGAATCGGCTACACTTTGCAATTCCAAATCCGTGTCTAATGTATGAATGATCTGTCTCATTCATGTCAAATACACTTCATGTTTTTTCCCCCTGGTGGTGATGGATGAGAGACAATTTATATGTGCGCAGCATCATATTTTACCCCGGAGAAAAAACACATGGTCACAGGCAAATTCCTGGGAATTTTTAAATCCTGTTCAAAATATGATTAAACATAACACATAACAATAAACACATACAACACAAACATGTTATGATTTATGCCAGAATGTTCCTTTAAAGCAGCATTTTCCTAACAGAGGTTCACTGCAGGGGGTTCGTGAGGCTGTAATAGAAACATCAGATGCACATTATGTTATACACCTTAAGTAACCTCATAAGTAAAAAGCTGATTAACTTGCCCATGAGATAATAGTTCTTAGCATGTAGCTAAATCTTTCCTCGTGACTACAAGTGTCTTCGTCTTTAGAATCACTTAAAATGAACAGACACGTCAATAAAAGCTCCACCGTGGCTCCGAAGGTTCTGTAAGGAATGTACAATGAAACCCTTTCCCAAGTGTGAGATATGTGTGAAGCAATTTTCTATTGAAAATTTAAATCCAGCATTCTTAAAAAAGACTTTTGGGAAATAAAAAAACATGAAAACATGGCCAAACAAGGCAAGGTTGTGTAGAATAAACCAGCAAAACAAGCCAAAGCAAACCTTTTCAACAAGCAGAAGATTCTCCTAACATCTCCAGAGGTACGTGAGGCAAATCATTTAAAAAAATGCTGATGTTCTGGCACAAGGCCTTCCAAATTAAAGCAGATCTTTTGCCTGGGAAAGGGTTAAACCATTTTACAGAGCTATATTGTAGTAGAGCCTCTAGAATGTTGCCCCAACACACACTTTTAAACCAGATTCTTCTGTAGACGTCATTCTATTTCAAGTGTCGATCTAGAAATGGGTCACATTAGGGTCACGTCTCGCTCTCTGAGGAACAGACACGTGACATTCAGAAATGGAATCCGCAAGCCGTGATTAAAAGACCATTTTTGGCCATTAGGCTGGGTAATGAGGCCATGATGTGGTTTTATCAGTCTGGAGGGACGGATCTGTTTCACACTGAAAGCACACGCTGTAAGAGAAACTCGGAATAATAACCAGGACAGAAATCTGATCACTATAATGAAGGCGTACATATTTAATGCTGTGGTGGGACAAAGTTGATCAACAATCTGTTTATGAAAGAGCTTCATCACAGACAACAGGTGTCTTTAAAATGTATTTATCCTGCATCGTGCTGTACTAATGGAAGTTCATTTAAAAGGTAATCATTTTGTTGTTTTATTCCCTTAGAAAAAAAAAGAAAGTTGTCAAGGTGTGAAATCACAGAGCTGCTACTGTCAACATTTCACCACTGCGTTCACATACAGACAGAATGATCGCGCACACACACACACACACACACACATTTACTGTTTATATAGGTACACACACACACACTGATGGTGGTCACTCCAAACTCTCCCCTAGGTCTTTAACTGGGTTTAGATCAGGTCAGTGTGAAGGCCAAAGCATATGATTTACACCATTTTCATCCTCCGACAAGGACAATAGTTGACTCTTCTATGATGCACAAATCTGCAACCGCAACCACTTTATAGGTCTGGATATATTTCCAATGGAGTCATCGTATTTCTACTTTGGCATTGTTTTGTCACTATTGAACTTCACTGCCATCTACTGGATTTTATGTATGGCATAGTTGAGCACAGACTTCTACCAAGCCCAGTGGACGTATCTCCCAAGGTTTGCAAAAAAATGATAAATGAATACATTTTCACCTTCAGTGTGATATAAAGCAGCCTGAAAGTCGCTTCTGGGCACAAATTATTATGACTGACAAGAATTAAATTTGCAGAAGTCAGCTGAGAAAATTAGACCATTCAAAAGGTTTTAATAATGAGACGCTTTATCAGGATACTTAAAATGATAATATTATCACTGTATTAAAGCTGGTCTCATATTAGATATTCACATGCACACACCTGCTTTACATTCATAGTTAATATTCTGCAATGTATCCCAGTCCATCATTGCGCACCACACACACACACACACACACACACACACACACACACACACACACACACACACACACACACACACACACACA
>JAQQZR010000020.1:11441578-11454822 GCA_030068235.1 Notoglanidium macrostoma | reverse complement strand
GCCCCAAGATGCTGGGATTGGCTCCAGCTTCCCCGCCACCCAGACGCATAAAGCGCTATAGATAATGGATGGATGGGTGATAATTATGTGCTTGAAATAGATCTTTACTGAGGCGGTACGTTGAGGTTTTCTATTTAAACTGGTCCCTGAGTGCAAAAAAATTTAAGAATCCCTATTTTGGACTAGAGATTTAGCAGAGTCAGTTCAAAGATTGATTCAAAAAGATACTCTTCTTTGCATACTGCCTAGCACAGCATGTAAATGTTCACATAAAGCTGATTTATCCAAACGTAATGAATTATTTACAATCCTCACATCTTCAACAAAATGCACCAGAAAAATGATGCGTTTCCACCAGTTTGTCTAAAATGCAGAGAATCTGTAGACGTGAACAGTTCAGTACAAGACTGCGAGACACACATCAGCACACACATTTGAATATCATGAATATTCAGGACAATTTTCAAACTGGCTGCCGCTAATGACTACAAATTTAGCTATATTCCAGGGCATCATCTCAGAGTGCGACATTAACTCTCACAATCAGTACATGGAATAATGTTCTCTCTTAATAAGAAAATGTGGTTTGTATGGGACGTGATGTGATACAGTAAGAAGTGAACTTTCAATATGTTTGGGTTGAATTCTCTGTAAAATCGATCTCCTGGCCTTTAACACCACAGAGCCTGACTTTATTAGATATAAAGTGATGGTTAAGCCGGGTCATGGCACCATTAACCACATAGAGTGTCCACATAGAGTGAGGGCATTAGTATAAACCTCTGATTTGTCTTGCAGCCAGAACTACTGTCAGAGCTGCTGTTACAGAAAATTAACAAACACCTTCTGACCAAACAAATTCAAGAAATCAGCAGTGCGGTAGTATAACTGTATGTAAAAGTTGTATTTTTCTGATCAAAAAAAGAACAAAAACCATAAAATGACCATACACGCTTGCAAATAAAGGTTCCTCTAGGATTCTTTGGATAATTAATGGTCCTAGATTGGTGCTGTTTTTGTTAAACTGGCTCCTCACACAAAATGTCCTTCATAGACAGAAAGCCAACGCAAAGCTAGCCTAAATAAAATAATTTCCATATCCTTTTGATAAAATACATTTATGATTTCTACAGTATATTCATTGGCAGAAAAAAAAACCTCAATTTTGGTCAAAATGGAAATCATTTTTGGCTGTTTTCCAGAGTTTCCAGTGACATGCGGCAGGTTTTCCCAGACGGCTATATTTATTATGCAGGATCATGCCTTTATTATCTTTCTGGACTGCACAGTCTTGGGTGGTGACAGCTATGCTTCAAGCACATGGTTCTACACTTGTGAGGGTAGTGATAGCTTAGACAGCTGCCCTCTAAGCAACTCTATACTCGCTAATGCCCCAATGACAAGTCAATGCCCCCTGAGATGTGTCTTTGGCATGCTTTGGACACTTTGCAGCATTACACAATGCTGGCTACTTAGTCACTGGCTTTGCCTGGCAATAACACAGAAAATATGAGCTGGAGGTCAGTTTCTGACAGTTTCTCCACCTCTTTACTGATTCTCAGCCAAATATCATTTATCATTCCAGATTGGTGTAAAGACTCATGCAGCATTAGAGCGCTAGCTAATTTTGACATTTTGAATAAAGCTGTCATGGTATGCGTAGAGGTTGGCGAGGAAGCTGTGTTAACTGCTCACTGTTTTCTCAATATCTCGGAGGAAAAGCTCCAACTGTGTCTTCTTTCAGCCTAGCTCACTTACCCAGAAACAGTAGAACCATGTGACAGCTCTCCTGAGCTCACTGCTGAGAGAAAAAATATCTCACGCAGCAGGGAAAGGAAATGTGTGCTGTATGTGTGCATAAGGGTGGGCAGAATAGAGCAGAAATGGCAATCAGGCCTTTCTGCAACACCCCTCCCACCTACATGTGGAAAAACACGGGTTTTTAATTAGCCCAGGATCCTACAGCGCTCTCGTCTCCTGTGGCTGCCCCATTTCATAAATGGATGGTGTGTATGAATCTTACCTATCTGCCAGTCCCACGGCACCTTCAACAGCTCCTTGTGTTCCATGATGGCTCTGAAACAGAAAAGAAGCAATCTCAGCGATCGATATATAAAAAAATAGACTTATGAATGAAACATTATCTGAGGGTGGAGTGATGAAAAAAGATCACCCTCAGACTGCTATCTTTCAGACTACAGGCAGTTTGGTTTCCACCATTTCTAAAATCCCACTCTCAAAGCATAACTGCAAATTTTTCAAAACTCTCATTCAGGCTAGTTTATTTATCTAGAGCCCAATTCAACAGTTAAAAAATGGTGACGCAACAAATTCACCCATTGTGCAGAGATTGTGGGTTTGAATATCAATGATGCCAAAGCCATCTCTGGTGAGGAGCCAAAAGAGGATCTCTGACTGGGAGGGATGTGAGCCTCTCTCCCCAGTCAATCACAGGAACACTAGTGTGTGTTCACCAGTTCACCAATTGTGAACATATATTGTGTATGCAGAAAAGGGTGTATAGTGCTTTCCTCTGAGGGTGTTACGCTGCCCTGTGATGCAGCATGTGAAGCAGATCAAACATATGAGGTTGGTTGGCCTCATGTTGAAAGAAGGAATGCTAAAGGAGACACGTGTTAGCCTTCACCATTCCTGGTTGATAGCTGTTGTGTGCTAGACGAGAGCTGGCTGGTGGGTAGGACTTGACCGGTGACCAAATTGGAGAGGAAAACAATTTTTGGACTTTGGATGACACTGCGATAACCCTATTGAACCCCATATCATGTTGTGCCTGTAAATCTACATGTTCAAAAGTGTATTGATACATCCTTTTTTTCTAAGCGCCAGCATCTTTTTTTCACTTGTTCCCAATGAGGAGAGAGCGCATGCTGCCGCATGTGGCTGCCTAGAGAAAAAACATTGCAGCCAGCGCCTGTTTTTCAAAGCGCTCCGCCCTTTTCGTGCAGCCGCTCCGGGCACTTTGAGTTGATAATCTCTGAACTTTTCAGAAAGGCACTGGTGTCATCACTGTCCCTCTTTTTCAGGCAAACAATCTTATGGCCGTCAGTGCTGATGTTTTCAAGATATCGTTGTCATAGAAACAAAACCGCCATGCAACATTTTTTATGATGTGCTTGGATGAAGCCAATGCTTTTTCCGCCAAAGAAAAGCGCTATACGGACACATGCCTGAAGCACTTCCCACCACCCTGCCAACGCTATTCTGCCAGAAAAGAGACGCTATGTGTACCCACACCATTTTAAAGCTGTTTTGGTATATTTGGAAATAACCACTTCTGTTTTCCAGAGTACGCAGTATGTGTTTGGCCACTCCTCAAACAATACTTTTCTTTTTTCTTTTCTTAGTTTTATTTTTGATTTCATTCTTTGGATTCTTTGATTGTTGTCTATTTTTGTGTTTATTGGTGTACTGTCTAGCGCAACCTTGGGTCTTTGAAAAGGTGATGAATGGATCAAAGACATAAATAACTAATTTACTATAAAAAACATATCTGTGGTTGGATTTGGCATTAGCAGCTGCCCCTGCCCAACCCTTAAAAATGATTTCTTATAATTTACACTCCTAGAGAAAATTGCTCAATTTAGCACCTTTAGGTTTTTTTTTCTGGTTTATCTCTTTTAGAAAACATTCCACATAGAACTCCTATCACTGTCAACCATCCAAAGGTCATCTGAGGAACCATTTCTTTGATAGAGGGTTGTGATAGAGAACCTTAATCCATTCTGTTCACCTTGTTCAGCCGGGGCGGTGGGGGTGGAAGGGGGGGAGGGTTTGACAGAATGGAGAAGAAATCCCTGGTGATAACGCTTTGCTTTGACAAGTGTGAGATCTCCGGTGTGATAAATGAGGTGACAAGTCTCCAATATTGGAGTGGAAAGTTGTCAAACCACTTGACCTCCCAAAACTCCTAGGAAATCAATCAATACACTTTACCCCACTGCTATGAGACTCTATAGATCTACGGCTCTCTAAGACCTGCAGCAGCTTCCTCCTTCCACATGATTAGTAGCATCAGAAATGATCCATGGCATCTCTTTGATTCAAAACTTACTCTTAGGCGATGCAGTGTATCGCCAAGTTGAGTTCCAACAGTGATGGAAAGAGCAGTGGCAAGAGACAAGTGCTCAGATGTCTCTTCCGCCTCTGCGTTCATCTGTTTTATACCAGAGTTGATCTGGAGAGAGGAATGGAGGAAAGCATTTTGGCTGCTCCCTCCAGCTCAGGTTAAATCTGTCTGAACTTTCAGCGTCTGTGTTCTTTAACAATTTCTATCCCAGTGAGCACAAAGACTTCATTTAACAATACACGGAGAAGTCTTTGCCAGACCTTAATGGGATGTTTGTAGTTCATCTTTTCGAGGATGTAAAAAAAAAAGAGACCACTATAGGTGTTCTGATAAATACCCAGGTATAGAACAAGGTCTTGTTCTGGTTGACTGTTCCATCAATCTCTAAGGTCTTTCAATCTATTCAATGCTAGCTGTTACGCTAAACCCCTTCCTGTTTAAATCCCATGTCAGAATGAGTGAAAGTGCATCAACGTGAGAGGGCACTGAGAGCCAAGAGACTCACAGTCTCAGAAAAAAGTACCCTTCCTTGTTGCTGGTACGGTACCTCCAAGCACGGACATATCAGTGGCCTGATTTCGTGTCTGGGATATTAGTCTTTTATTCATAGCTGACTGAGAGACACTTTTACTTTTATATTTAAGTCAATTGGCAGACATTTTCATCCAAAGCAACTTACAATTGAGCTTAGCAGATAAAAGTTACGGGTCTTGCTCAAGGACTTATATTATTACAGAAATATATGTTTCAATCATGTCAAATAAACAACAATGCATTGACATTAAAAAGAAAACATTAAAAACATTAAACATTGAAAACATAAAAAAAAAATACTTTTGAATACTTACATATTTTTAAAAGCAAGTACTTTAACTCAAGTGAAAAGTAGAGTGCCACCTCAGCAACAAAGAAAGGTTAGTATCCTCTGTTTGGAGTGTGCTGTGTGAATGGATAAGATGTCTCAGCACAGATGAAAATAAAATGTATATTTAGGATACAAATTCATTAAGTGCAACTTAATTAGGCCAGGCTGACCCGATAACGGATGTCCAAAGACGTCAACTGGTACACAGTGGGATAGTGATAATGCAGACTCACACTCTCAGAAATAAAGGTACTTTAATAAACTGTCCTTCTCCTTTAATATGTGTGTTTTACTTGCAAAGGTGCATGTTAAGCTTTAAAAGGTATATCACTGGTCCTTATGGAGCAATTAAAAGGTATTCATATCTCCAGAATATACTATACACTATAAAATGAAAAAAGATGTATCCTTGGTGGTACCATTGGAAAAGTACCGTTGGCACCTTTATCTCTGAAAGTGCAGCATCAGCCATCCTTTCACAATTCATCACGTTTTGGTGTAATTACACCCAACACGCTAGCAGTTGGCGTGGGTAAACAGACCTGCTGGGGTGGGTTTATATATAGCATAAATCTGGATGTTGATGTATATGTGAGCGATTCAGCGATGTGCCCTGGGGAGGCGAGCGGCTGGTGGTCTAATCTCCAACTGGAGGCTTCTGGGAGCTTGTTAAAGAATGTGATAGATTCAAATAACCGATTCCGGCTGATGGGTAGAGCAAGTATGGAGGAAGACAATCCCTCTTGGATCAGGATTGAGAAATGCTTCCAGCTAGTAACAGCAAAAGCTGGCTGAGACAGGAATGGGACCACAGGGGGAAAGCAGGGTCACAGCTGACTGGCAAAATCCATTATGTGGCACATGGATGACCTCATCCTAACCAGGGACTGGCAGAGTGGACTGTCATGTGTACATGGAGACCTCACAGGAGGAACATCAACTGCTGCTTTGATGTAAAATATTCTGCTATTTGTTCAAATATAATTATATATGATTATATAAGATTATGCCAGGACAGTAAGATCAAGCCTTGGTGCCAAAAGTTTGCAATAGCGAGGATGGAGTGTATGTTGAGGAGAGACACTTACAGTTGGATGCCGCTGAAGAAGGACCCGAAGAGGCCCATCATGCCCAGGAACTCTACACGACTCAGGTTCTTCACAATGAATTCCTCACACACATTAGAGATGCCATAAAGAGTGGCACCGGCCAGAACAAGCAGGTCTCCCAGTAGCTTATGGTCCCCTGTTGAGTGCACATGGACATTGTCATGCTGGAACAGGTTTGGGCCTCTTAGTTCCAGCGAAGGAGACAAACATGACATTCTAGACAAGCATATGCATCCACCTTTGTGTCAAAAGTTTTAAGAAAGCCTACATACAGAATATCATGATCATGGTCAGGCGTCAACATACTTCTGGACATATTGTATATCTATATAGTGCGCCAAACTGACGAGCACTTTGGTTCCACTTTATTCACTTTTTCATATGTAGCTCATTCCGCAAGAACTCTTCGTGGTCTTTTGGATTCGTGGTATCAGTTTCTATGAAGGTCCTTTTTCTAACACACACTAATTACACTCATATCATCTTATAATGAATTGATAAGGCATTGTACACATTGTTATAATTATTTATAAAGATGCGTTTTACTTTATAGCTATCTTTATTATGCATTATGGATTGTTAACCTGTTCCATTGTAATTTTCATAACATATCAGTGATACCGTGCACAGTGCAGTCCTAATGTTTGGTTTTTGTTTGATTTTTTTTAGAGCGATTGTCATCAACTCCTACTAGAAAACTTTACGACCGTACAGCATACTACAAAACTTTACAACAGCTAGTTGAAAGTTTTGGGCTTGATAAAATTGTGAGAAATAAAAGATTGGTAATGCTGTCAATTTAATAAACGTTTCAGTACGTTACATATCATGATATGTAGTTTAGCTAAACAAACCACACCGACATGTAAGGGTTGTAAATGCTTTAAGAGCGCAGTAGACGTGCTGTACTAATATACACAGGTCGCATCGAAATATTTTACATTGTAGTTTCACTTGCAGATCAGATATTGTTCTTACTGTGGTACACAACCTTCACTAAAATGATTTCTCCTGAGCAAAATCAATTACACACCAAAACACTGCTGCCTGATATTACCTGTGTTTGCTGTGCAAACCTTGAGAACGATGAAATCTCCAAGGCAAGCGAGAAACATATTAGTAAACAACAAGACCCTTGTGGATAATTTACTCACATATAAATCCTTATACAGCAGAATCTAAGCTGTGAATTCTTTTGATGAGACGTGGGACTTTGGGGAGGCGGTGTGAGATATTCTATAGACCAGGCCTAGCTCTCATTCATATTTAATAACAAGCAGGGATTCGGTCAGGGAGCTGGTGAGAATCGGAGAGGGCTGCACACGGCTCTGGGGGCGATGCTGGACGGCTGCATCTGAAACGGCACACCTCACTCGGGAGCTCTGCGTCTGTGTGTGTGTGTGTTATTTGGATGAACAGCCATACCAAGACCCTGCTGTCGTCCCACCAGCACGTCGGCTCCCACCATGCAGCCGATGCCGAGCAGGCAGACGCCCACGCCGACGAAATGCACCACCTTATACCTCACCAGCAGGAAGAACCAGGACAGCAGGAGCACGACGGGGATGACGAAGCAGTCCAGTAGCTGAGGATAAACGCCACAGAGAACATTAGCCATGTACTGATAGCATCAAAACACACTCGTGACACATAGATCTATTTCTGTGCAGGCAGAAATGTGGTTTATTAGTATATGTTGGTGGAGAAGAAGGCAGCTATTTTTGTCTGTGCTGACGTCAAAATCTGCCTGCGCGTTGGTATTTTTAAACCTGATTTTGTCCAAACTGTGCTTGCATTACCATCTGTTTTGATGTTCGTATAGCACAGATGCAAGGCTGAAATGCTATTTTCCAAGCAAAGCATTAATAATTTTGTCTGAATTTCTTATAACCCAGTTTTGTACACTTAAACTTAATATTAATTGAGAGGCCACTTGTTTTGAAACCTTGAGTATCAGCCGACCCCAACACCGACACCCCGGCAGTGTCTTTCCTTTTAAAACTACGAAGCTTTAAAATGATTTTCTATCTGAAGCACAGGAAGAAATATACATAGTTGAAAACACGGCCTGCACAAAAATGCAGCTTTCATGGAAAAATCCCTTACATTTTAAATATAATAAAGTATAAAGTATAATTATAGTAAAAAAATCAGCCAATGCTTTACCATTCCAAAAAAATCTTTTCCAAACCCAATTCCAGTCTTTTCTATTTGTTAATGGAATCGGATCAAATATTATCTGTTCCAGCATTTTTTTGTTAGTATCGGCCCAAAACCAATCCTGCTTATGGGTTCAGTGCCATTTTTAAAAGTTTTAAAACAAATTATACATATATTAAATAAAAACAATGGAGTGAATTATTTTACTTGCAACAAATAAGAACAAATGACTTAGTTGTAACATGTGAAAAATGACAGTTGACACAACAGTCTTAGTACGTAGTACTAATAAGACTTAGTACTCTTTACTCTTCTAACATGTATACTGTAATGATATGCAATCCCACAGAAGAGGACAGGCTCCCTTCCTCTCAGGGTCATCTCAGAGAGTTTTTTTCCTCACCACTGTCACCTCTGGTTTGCTCATTAGGGATCTAAATCTACATGCAGAATTCGTTAAAGCTGCTTTCTGACAATATCTATTGTTCAACACGCCATACAACTAAAATTTGATTGAACTGAAAAATAACATTGTAAAAGAAAATAATAATAATGATAATAATTACTAAAATAATATATAGTCATTAAAACCCCAGCGCTTTTTAAGAATTTTGCTTTTCTCCAGATTACTCTGAAAATGCCAAGAATGTGTAACTTGTAACTAGATAATCATTTACTTTAACACGAACTTGCAGTCATAATGATTGGTTCGCTGATAACTTTCATCAGTTCTACTGCTAGAATTACAAATCTTATGGCAAAATGTCTTTTTTTTTATATGCGTTTGTTGTTATAACTTTAAACAAGAAACAGGTAAAAAGTGCAATGTGCAGTTTATTAGTAATAAATCTAAAACTGTCATTGTTAGCAAATCACTATGGTGTAAGTGGACTGTCAAATAATATGAAAATAATCCATGCCAAAGTGTTATTTCTTATATTTTGCTCATTTATAATCCCTAACGGTAATTTATTCCATCTGATTCAATGTACAGTGTGCAGACGCTGCCTTTAAAGACTGTCTCACAGGAACCTGTGTATGTCCAGCTTTGGACACAGCCTTCGACCTCTGATTATTAGATAAAAGATAAAATGACTCAGATGACTGGAACCCTTTAGAGATGCACAGACATTCGATGTCAGTTGAGTTTTAGAAAAAGCATGTGCACGTTCACTGGAAAATTTGCAAATTTGCTTTTTTTTTTCCCTTGCTACAGAATAATACTGTTCTCCCAATATTGATCATTTGTGTCATACACAAAAGCTGCCTTGCTGAGTTATGAAATAAGCTCTGCGACAAGCAATCCATCAATATATACAAGCGTTTAAATATTCCGACATGCACTTCCTTGTTTTGCAATCTCTGAACAAAGCACTAAATATCGACTCTGAGTGTTTATTGCTCCATGGCAGAGCAAGAGAAAGAGAGAGAGAGAAAGAGAGAGAGAGAGAGAGAGAGAGAAGCGTATGGAGCTTTTATAGCCACAGGGGAGCCATCAGCCCTCCATTCCAGGAAGAGCCAGTGGCACTCAGAGACACTGTTCAGAATGAACATGAGCTCATACATTAACCCATACGACAGGAGGAGTGAGACTTACACTGTCCTCTGTCCAACATCCAAGCAGTTACAGCTGTAAGAGTCAGAGTAAAGTTTTATTGTAATGAAAGTGGTGCCTGAAGCACAATTCGCTGGCCGTAATCCAGCTCCGATTGTCTTGGAGATAATCGCAGTTCAGCTTCTGTTCAAAAAGCATCATCTGAGGCGAGAATCTCTTGTAAGGCAAAGCTGAGGGGGAATAAAAACATTTTGTGGCAGCAGAAAGTTGTCGATTTTATTTGTGTTGGAAAAGCGGTTGAGAGAAAAGACAACAAACTTTCACAGTGAAAAAATAATAATAGCGATGCTTCGATTAACATTTGGGTTCCACAAAATAAAGGAAAAGTGGATGATTAGTGCAGGATCACTGAGGTCACATGACTGAAGGTGAGAACATTTGGTGAGAACAAGTGGTCATCTGATCCACTTACTGAAGCTCCAACTCCCACAGTTTCACTTAGTTTCATAACATCCACATGTACAGAGCATGAGAGAGAGAGAGAGAGAGAGAGAGAGAGAGAGAGATACAGAAAGGAAGAATGAAAGAAAGAAAGAAAGCCAGAATGAGAGGGGCAAAGATTCAGAAGGAAAGACAGACAAAGACTGAAAGAGGGACTGAGATACTGAACGAAAAAGCTAAAGAGAGAAAAAAAAACAGAGAGAGACTGATTCAGAGAGAAAGACAAACGACTGAGAGAGAGAGAAAGATACAGAGATAGACACAAACAGAAAGACAGACAGAAAGGGACAGACAGAGAGACACAGAAAGAAAGAGAAAGACAGAGACTCATAGAGGGACAAGGACAAAGACAGATAGAGGCTGAGAGATAGACAGAGAGAAAGACAGACAGAGAGGGACAGATACTGAGAGAAAGACAGAGACAGTCAGGTTTGAGATGGAAGTCACTGAACATTAATCATGTCTATGTAATGAGTAAAACTTTGGCTCCTGTGTGCCGCTGTTTGTATCTCCACATAAATATTAATGAGTCCTCGTCTTGCCTTGTTAGAAGTTTGGTTTGAAATAGTTATAAAAGGTTGTGCTTATTTTCCTCTCACCCCATGGGTGGATTATTATTATTATTATCCATCCATCCATCCATTATCTATACCGCTATGTCCATCTGGGTGACGGGGAAGGCGGGGTACACCCTGGGCGGGTCGCCAGTCCACCACAGGGCCAACACAGACAAACAGCCACACACGCTCGCATTCACAATTTAGAGTAGCCAGTTGACCTAATGCATGTCTTTGGACTGTGGGAGGAAACTGGAGCACCCGGAGGAAACCCACGTATGCACAGGGAAAACATGCCAACTCCACACAGAAAGGCACCCTGGGTGACCCGGGGATCGAACCCAGGACCGTCTTGCTGTGAGGCGTACTATTATTATTATTATCATTATTATTCATGCAGTCACTTCACCATATCAGGAAACTGCTTCACAGGTAGGACAGGAACACGGCTGAGATCTCTCTCCCTGGAGTGGCAGTGCACACTGATCTTTTCCTCCTTCAGATAACTAACAAACAGTCTGACCTCACCAAGAACTGCTGTCTCTCCATCCTCGAGAATGCTGCATAATTGAAAGCTGAAAATATAAGATCTTTCACAGCCTCGCTCACTTTCCACCGGCTCACCAATTATGCTGAGCTAAAATGCAAATTTGTGTCATCTTCTTGACAGTTTGGCGATGCACCCTTATTTAAGATGCTGTACATTTTAATGGTGTTTACTACAGTAGAATTTACATCATGTTCTCTTTTATGAGAGAATAGTTGAACTAGGTTTCTGACTAATGAATTACTGAGATTTCACTTTATGATCATTTTAGGTAAATTATGCAATAACTATAGTTATAATGCTATACACACATTTCTCAGTTCAGTCTCTCACAGGCTTTACAGAGTGGAGGGAAGCTCAGTAAACCCTCACACATGAATAAACACAGTGCTGTTCAGTGCTGGCAAATCTATTCAGCAGCATGTAGCTAATGCATGCACAAAAAGCCACTAGTTGCCAGATGATATGATGTCATAGATTAATTTGCATAATCACTGAATGTTATTCTCTGACCAGCCTCGTTTTTTTTTTTTTTTTATATCTTTTATGAAGTTAATAAAGTAAATAAATGCAGCTTGCCATGTTAGTGAGAATTCAGAAAGTATAAAATCCTTTGTCTCAGCACAGAAAATTACTGAGCTTACACTGGAGAATCCTCCCATAAACTTTAAATAAATACCTCTGTACAGAAAATGTATCAACAACCTCACATTAACTGTTTATTATATAACTAAATTACAAGGCTTAGATGGTCTACGCATTCATACAACCATCCATTATCTTTACTGCTTATCCGTTAGGGTTGCAGGAAAGCTGGAGCCAATCATCCCAGCTGACTTCAGGCAAGAGGTGAGGTACACCCCGGACAGGCTGTCAATCATCACAGGGCTAACACAGAGATAAACTACCATTCCCACTCACAACTATAGGCAATTTAGAAAAGCCAGTTGACCTAATCTGCATGTCTTTGGGCTGTAGGAGGAAACCAGAGCCACACAGGCATGGGGAGAACATGCAAACTCCACATAGTCAACTTCGAACCTAGAACCTTCTTGCTGTGAGGCGACAATGCAAACCACTGCACCACCATGCCACCTGGACATGCTTACATCAGCCAGAACTACTATCAGTGCTGATGCAAAGAAAATTAATCAACCTTCTGACCAATCAGCATTAAGAATTAAGAACGGAAATATAAATTAGTAAAAAAAAAAAACCCAAACAAAACATTTTTTTTTAAATGACACTCAATCTCAGTTGCAAATCAGCAAAGCTCCTGAAAGTGTTATGGAAGTAATCTGAAAATAGTAGTGATATCTCCGAAAAGTATATTGTGATGCATTTTATTGCAAGATCACCAACGCTCATACAAATCTGTCAATCACAACACGACACAACACAACAGACCACACTGCGAGTGTGTGGAGAGAAAATTACATTCTTCATTATGAAAGCAGCTGCACATATCCCTCAGCATCTGTCAGCTCCCTGCTGCCTGTCTCTCCAGTGTGAAAAGCTCTTAGAGGAGATCAGCATGCGCTTTTTCCTCATGTGAGCTGCCACACTGTCACAAGTAGGAGATTCAGGTCCACACACAAGCACATCCGAGCAGCTATTAGCGACCAGCAGCTCCACTTTCAGATGATTTCTGAGAGGCCGCGGGGAGCGTACATCATTGATTTGGGCGTCTGAGAGCAGCTCTGCTGTCGGCTCAAATGGCTGCGGATGACATGAATAGTACCAGAGTGAAACAGACTGGGACATGTCATTAGTTTCATCCACTAGAGGTGTGTGTGTGTGTGTGTGTGTGTGTGTGTGTGTGTGTGGGTGTGTGTGTGTGTGTGTGTGTGTGTGTGTGTGTGT
>JAQQZR010000020.1:11404717-11432732 GCA_030068235.1 Notoglanidium macrostoma | reverse complement strand
CACACAGAAAGGCACCCTGGGTGACCCGGGGATCGAACCCAGGACCTTCTTGCTGTGAGGCGACAGTGCTAACAACCGTGCCGCCCAGGACCTCATATAAATTCTGTAAAGGGTTACATACAAACAAATAATGAACTTGCTTTACTTTAAGTATACTTCACCAGACTTTATGGTGCATGACAAAACATAATGGATCGTCATACTCATCTCTCATTACTCAAAACTGAACTAAAAGCCCTGCTACATTTCCCCGAAATGGCCTTCATCAAAATAAAGTGGCGACATTCAACAGAGCATAAGACACTCTGGATAAAAGCATCATTTTGATTAATAAATAATAAAATTACCTTGGATGTATGATAAATCTTTTTGAAGCAATTAAAGCGAGGCAATTAAAGCAGGAACAACTCAGGAGAGTGCAGGAGAGACTCCAAGAGATCGTTCACAAAAGATTTCTTTAAGGTGCATACAGCCTTATTTTATAGCACACCATCATAATGAAATTGTACAGTGCCATTACTTATGTGCACAAGGATGGGATTACCGTTAACCTTTTGGATGTTTTCTGTGCTAAAATAAAAAGTGGCAGCTTTACAAATCTGACATCATTTGCACTTGCACTAGGATTTTAATAGGCTCTTTTCACAAAACATTACATAAACGTACACAGATGCAGCAGAATATAATTTCCACTGAGCCACAGAAATGATGTTTCCTTCAGAAACACCAGCACTATGATCACCTTTGATCTGACCGCAATTGAAAGATTTTCCATCTCAACATCTCAACTAATCTTCATGGAAGAATTTATGCAGCACGGCATTAGCATAGCATTAGCATGATGACTAGCTAGATACATAGTTGATTTATATCATGTAAATATTACTTCATAATTACCACATTTCAGTTAACAACTTTTCAGGTGTCAAGAAGTATAACTTTGTATAACATTTAGCACTGATAGCATGCTTTCTTTAACACTAGCTTGCTGCATTCCTGATGGAAGCTAGCTTCATTTCTAGCTAATTGAGAGCTCTTTTAGCACTCTTAGTGAGAATCAGGAGTGTTTTTGTTTGCTGAATATCAATCTGCAGTGAGGTAGTAGTCAAAATCAGATGCTAGCGGTCGGTAAAGAGGAACAAAGAGCAGCACAAACTCGAGGTTAAACTCTAAGAGTCTGTCACATTAGCTTTGATCGCATAGTGAAGCATTTGCCCCCTGCTGATATTTCAAGCTGTTTCTTTGATTCCACAGCAGTAGGCAGTTTTTCTTTAGCACTTCTTATAAACGGTGTTTGATTTCCATTTGGCTTTTAATTATCACCGGTGTATCCCTGGGATTTTAGTCCAGTCCGAATCCATCGTGTAGTAATTTATCATAGACTTTGTGCACGTATCTGGAACGATAACTTTTCTTTTTTATCTTCTATAAAACAACTGGTAGAAATAACCCCATGTAATATATATCCTGTCTGAACTGACATATTGGTGAAAATTTCATTATATCCTGTGAGAAAAGAGATTTCCTACTTTTTCTTTAGTATTAAGACACTCCAGGAAGCACTCACGCTTTCTTTAAAAGACCAAAACCAAAAAAATGTTGGCTGAGTTTAAAACCAAGTAAATATAGACGACATTTAAAATGATTTGCCAGAAAATGGATGTTTCATTTAGAAGATTGCATTTGTGCCACATTTATTCAAGAAAAGAAAAAAAAACACATCTGTGTCCATGCTGGGGATTAAAGGAGACAACGATATAAAGACTCCTGGTCATTCATAGGCGTTAGTTGGTGAAGGTTATTGATTATCTGTCAGCGTGGGAACAAGACACAGTGCAACAGCTGCAGCCATAATACAACTTAGCACCTCAGCATCTTCCTCACACTCTGTTGCTATTTTTTGCTCTCAATATCTCACAGACATTTGAACTAAAAAAAAAAAGAAAGAAAAAAAAAAAAACCTTCACACACCATTAAATCGCATTCAAGTCAGCAGAAGGGAAGTGACTTACTGCCACCATCCTGATTGAATCCGTCCCGAGGAAGATGGCGTTCGCTTTTGGAGCTACTGTTGCAGGTCAGGACATGATTGTCACCTGAACTGTACAGACTTGACAATACAATCCAAAGCCACTCCAGTGTGTTAATGGAGCACTATATACTGTAATATTTTTAGCACTTTGCTGCCTTCAATATTCATTTGAATTTAAAATAAAGTCTGCAGGCGGCACGGTGGTGCAGTGGTTAGCACTGTCGCCTCACAGCAAGAAGGTCCTGGGTTCGATCCCCGGGTCACCCAGAGTGCCTTTCTGTGTGGAAATTGCATGTTCTCCCTGTGCATGTGTGGGTTTCCTCTGGGTGCTCCGGTTTCCTCCTCACAGTCCAAAGACATGCAGATTAGGTCAACTGGCTGCTCTAAATTGCCCATAGGTGTGAATGCGAGCATGTGTGGTTGTTTGTTTGTGTTGGCCCTGTGGTGGACTGGCGACGGATGGCGACCCAGACGGATAAAGCGCTATAGATAATGGATGGATAAACTCTGTAATGTGTTGATAACTTCCGTTTACATGAACAGCAAATTCAAGCTCATACATGACCATATTTATATTAGGCTAATTAAATACAAAGGCTACAACAATGTTTATGAGGGAACAGTTATTCGTCTTCAGAGCTGGGATATGCAGATGCTTAAGCTGCATTTCTGGGTGGACTATTCAGGTTAGGGCTCACAACTAATTAACAAATTCAGTTAAAGTAAAAAGAGGTGGTAACAAATATCATTATGAATTAGATGGACTGTGCTATGAATCACCCTGTTATGGAAAAGGCAGAGAATGTCATCACAGAATATATGGGAACTCTTTACGCTGTCAGACTCATGACACGACTTGTGTTTTCATATGAGTAACATTATGACTTGTAATGATTCATGTGAAACAGTGGACGCATGATATCCCTGGCCGTTCTTATTAACCGCTGTGCATTCTTTTGAATTGTTCTAGCTTATCCGTTTTTCTAAGTATATCACACATTTATGGTCATATTTATCTAACGTCCTATCCTATCAGAAAACATGATCTTCTGCTACTTTGGACAAAGTTTGGTAGCTTGAATGACAAATTGTTGGACTGAAAATGTGCATTATGCAGAGTTTGGCAGTAGTGTAGCATTTCTTACTATACACAATATACATTTTTATTAAGTCATCAAGCTTCTATCCTGCTTTTGGTTCACCTCCCAAAAGGAGTCAGTTCACTGATTCAAGGAAACTAAAACTCAATTCTAGATTATAGAAAAGAAGTCGCTTTGTTCATGCACATGGTGAGCAAAGTGCATTTAGCATTTCCAGTTAATGAGACATGTTTATTTTTGCCTTAATTATGAACTTAGCTGATAAAAAATTAAGCAAAACCAGTAAAAACGTACAGAAACCCATCAGTCTTCGTTAGTTTGGGTGTCGCGGCTGGATGATACAAGTACAAGTTCATAATAGTTTCATGCTGCGACTGATTGAATAAACATCAGTTGATTATCAAAATAATAATAATAATTACCCGTGTATATTTCATGCCTCCAAGTCTTTCCTGGGATTTTTCTTGAGTATTTCAGTTGTATCTAGACAAACATTTTCCATTAAGCCCGAAATAAATGGAGATTGTAATGTATCTCTTGTTGGCCAAGAGTGACTGTCTTTGTAAAATGAAACTGCTCCCATTGTGTACAGTGAGGTTAAACCTCCCCTTTTAATATACATGCCATGCCGCTGACAGATCGATCCGTTAACCAGAGTTCAGTGCTGTTCTGAACAAGATGAGGCGGTCTGAAAACCACCAACTGCCTCTCGACAAAACCCACTCTATTTTTCCACACATTTTCTCTCAGCAACTGTTGTCAGCTTTTCTGTGATTTTAGAAGTCACAGCCACACGCTCTTTGCTGTTGGACGAGTTCCACTTGGCAGTCCACGACTCAGCGCTGACAGATTGGTAAGGCGAGAGCTGGCACCAGAAAACCACATTTATTTTTGATTCCTCGAACAATAGGGGAGAGAACCATATGCTAGTTAGCTATTGTCCTGTTGGAAAGTGGCAAATTTGGCTGCGTTTGCGTTCTCTCACATAGCTCAGGGGCAGATGGGAACAGGACACACCACCTTATGTCTGTCATATTGCATTGTAGATATATAACCTGTTTTTATTCTTCATCAGAAAAGTTTATGAGCCATTGTGTAAAAACACCCAAAAACAAAATAGGTGCCATAAATTAGTAAAAGAAGACCTGATAATATTCCAATTTTAACAAACCAGTTTGTAAAGTTGACTAATTTATTAGATGCATCCAGAGAGTACATAAAAAACTGGCAACTCAGGCCCTAATTTAATAAGTTGCCAAATAATGAGTGCTGCTCATTGTGTATGCGGTTAGTATCTGTATCATTTACAAGAACTAAGTGAATGAGTCCATGTGCAAAATGAGGTTCGGCTCTCAGAGAAACACCCAAAGGAGTAAATCTGGAACCGAAACTCAATTATAAATGTAACAATGACGCAACAAGAGGTCCAAGTGTGGAGACTAAATGTTAAGCAAAGATCGGAGTTGGGAGAACAGGCCAGGTCAAAACACATACATGCAAACAAACTGAAAGCAAATGCAAAGAGGAAAACGTGAGTAGTAGTCCAAGATTCACCAAAACACAATGGGTGCATTAGAAACGGTAAAACGCTGTCTCAGGAAGGTGTCGAACAAGACAGCGAAGCATCAAGCACTGTTTGAAACTGATTGGACTCTCATTTCCTGTCCTCTGAGATGCCTTCAAACTGTCCCCAGTTGAAGGCATCGCTGATGTATCCTCAGTGCTCCTTATTACCCATAAATCTGTGAGGCAGCTCCCTCCAGCATTGGAAAAAGTGAAAAAGATGGCTGACCGAGCTTCACAGAAAAGTGAAATGGGCGATTTTTGCTTAGGTTTTTTTAAATGAACATTGAAATAAACATTGTACGTCTTAAAACTGTATCTTAAAACCCTGTCACTGTAAAACCCTGTGACTCTAACCAAATAAATTTGTTTGATATGAGTTGTGAGGCATCTGTTAGCCAACAAGCTAATGTTATGTTTTAGTTACACGGCATGCTGATGTCACATGCTACAGTAAATGATATCTTAAAGGGTCAGTCAAATCAACGTTCTTATGGCGAGTCTGAATGAGAGACTGATGGGAAACAGGTTTGCACAGTAAACCAGCAGTGGATCAGTATTCTGCTGAGTTGACATCTAGTGGTGTGGAGTGGTATTGTCAGATGACAATAACTGCTACATGTCATGTAAAAATTCAGTTCAAATTACAATATCTACATGATATGAGTGTCGATGTGAGTGTACTTTATATAATAAAGTAATTATGACTGAAAAAATTTTTTTTTTAAGACACTGTAAATGCTGATCTCATTAGAGGTGTGAATATTAAGCAAATAGCTGTAATGAAAAACATGTGCTATTTTGATCATATGATTGATGCGGTGCTTCACTGATCCTGTTAATAAAATTACATGTTTTACACATATACACCATTAATAAATCCAGAATTGGTTTTTAGAGTAAAGAGCAATTGCTGAATATCACATTATAGTCACATGATATAATACATTATGAGCCCTGTTCAAATTTGGCTAAGACAGGTCAGGAGGCTGGATTGATCTTCAGATTCTTAATATTAATTTGCATGCATGGAGCATTTTCAGATCAGCTTTTTCAACAACAGAAGTCTAACTTCAGAAAGTCTACACCAGCTCTATCTCAATATTAGAGCAGTGAAGAGAGAGACGAAGAAAGAAAGGGGAGATAAGAGAGAAGCAAGCCGAGCCAGACAGTATTATCACATCTGACCTTGGTATGTTCTGAGACCCACCATGCCGAGACGCACGGAATGAGAAATACAACATATTCAGCATATTTATCATAGTGTCAGGAATAAACAGAGGCAAAAAAAAACCCAGATGAAACAAAGGCAAATAATTTAAGGCAAATATTTCTTCAATAGAGTTTCATAGTAACTGCTATAGTGCCAAATAACTTGCAGGACTGTCTCCTGTTTACTTTAGATTGTTATTGCATTTTTGTACCAATGCATTGTGCTGCCCACGTGTCACAAATGGCACCTTTATTTCTGGCTTACAGGCAACCAAACTGGCAATTTGTCTGCATTATAGCAGTAAATTACACTAGCAGAAATAATCCAATGTGAGGAACACTGAAATCAAAGGTATTACAATAGACATTATTTTGTTTTTGCCATCCTCCCTTCACGTATGAATTTCAAATAAGGTAACAATTAACTACTAGGTACTCAACAAATGATATGTCACATGGCACAAAACATAATGCGAAATGTTATAAGATATAACACAATATGATATGCTATAATATGACAGTATGATAAGATATGCTATTACATAAAATTACATGACATGACACGACACGACATATGCCATGACATGATAAATGATATGACATGATATGATATATGATAGTATGATGTACAGTAAATGAAATGCCATGATATACGATACAGGCCAGTCCTATTTTAGCAAGTGTAGTGTTTTATTTGTTCCCATGCAAATAAAACACCACACTTGCTAAAATAAACGGACAGCCATAAGCTAAATAAAAGCTGCCATGTTGACACCTATTACCTCAGGGATTTCCCATCGCACCTGTCAACTAAATGCAAGTTTTCGGAGCATTAATTAAAAGCAGCAACATCCGTTCTGATCAGCCGAGCACAGTGCTTCTTCACTGGCATAATATAAGTCAGAATTAATAATTCCAGACGGACACGAATGCCTTCATCTGAAACTTTCCTATCAGCATTAGCCCAGTGTAATTAATAACGGACCGGCTGCATTAATAAGAGGAGCCACGTCTCATCTCTTCCGCCGATAAGCATCACAGGCGGCTCTGAAGGAGAGCGAGAGAGACAGAGAGAGAGAGAGAGAGAAAGAGAGAGCATAGGCAGTTTCCCCTTCCACAATTCCTCCTCTATCTACTGACCCCAATTCAGCGGCGCCACAGTTTAAGTTTAAATCGAATTTGAGCAGGGCACCAAGGGTCATGAGAGTTCGTGAGGCGTGAAGTGAAGAATGGAGGAGAGGAAAGAGGAATGTCCACTCACTACTGGAGCTGGAGCAAAGGTGCTGTGTGTGTTGACTAGACACACACAAACACAGAGCGTCCAGTTTTGGGTGATGTGCAGCCACGTTCACTGGAGCACCAAATAGCATTCCTCAATCACCGGAGAAAAATAGAGGGAGCAAAGCAATTTGGCAGCGTCCGCTCGGACACGCCGGTTTGACGACAAGCCCGCTTCGGAATAATGAACGTGCTCTGCTCGCTCACGCAGAAAGTGCACAGGCCACAGAATCAAAGTAAAGCCTAATAAAGCAACTGATGCCAGACAAAAAATATATTTTAATTTTCAAACCAGTAAATGAAATGGTTTTCTTTGCAATTTTGAGACAAAACAATTTTTTTTAGATGTAAACTACCACAGGAAGCAAACCTGCTAGACTGAAACTGTTGGTTATTGCTTGAGAAGGAACAGGATGCCGAAAAAAAAATACAGATAAAAAAAAAAAAAATACAGGTACAGAAAAAAATAAAATTACGCCTGCAAAGTGAGTTTAGTCTGTTTATCAAGCATTCCATAAATTTGGTCATTTTTCATTCCTAAATTTGGAAATGATAACGATCTTATAGAATATATCTTATTGTGTATATTAGCTTTTATGCTGGTATAAATCGACTTCCTGTCTGAAAATAAACCAGCGCAACATTAAAATATGGTTTCATCGTTTTATCAGTTTTGGTGTTGCCATGGAAACAATTCATTTCCTAGTTTAAGGAGACGAACAGCTCCGAGAAGAATCTTGGAGTCTGTCTTTTGTAATTACTGTAATTCCGACGTGACAGGAACACTTCCCAGTCTGTCACCACTGCATCTGCTAACTTCAGTGAATATATCAAATGCGCCGCACTGAAAGATGCACTGAGCAAATCAAAGCGTCTCCAGAACTCTGGCTGCATAAGGCTCATTGTGCGTCTACACAAGCTCAAAAACAGTAAGTTATCCTCAAAATGATCATCTTCCCAAGGCATTTCAAACACAACAGTATCAGAAGAGAATCTGTCAGAAATTTTCTTTTTTATGTTCAAAATCAGTGGAAGAGCTTTTTACAGACGTTGCATCAGGAATACGTGCTTTATTTAACAATGTCAGCTGTTCGAAACACAGTCTTGACTTTTTCATTTCTGAGAGGATATTTGATTTTCTCAGATCAATTATTGAAAGGATGACAGAGACAGGCTGCTTTTTCCCACAACAGCACTCAACATAGGTTTGTTAGAGAAATGAATAAGCCAAGAAGCAATCATTCATTTTCAACATACATGCGTGAAACAGAGCCACGATGTCAGTGTCAGCAACAGAAAGCGAAATTTGAAATGAGATATTCTCACTTCTATTCAAATTAGACATGATGCAGTAACATGATAAATCCAAACGAGTGACTGGAATGATTCCTCAGACCAATCCTATGGTGAGTGTGGTCTGGTATTTCTTCAGTTCCCGTCTCACTACTTTAGTTCCTACCAGCAATTAGTTCCAATTTTACTTTATGACACTCACAAACGGAAGAAAAGCATCTAACCATGGTTTTATCTTATTCTGTCATATACGATCTCTCATTAAATACATATAAAGACATGATGAAGAAAAATGAAGCTTGGAAGGAAGAAGCACAGATTACACTGCACAACAAAGTTTTTGCTTCTTGAACACTGTTGGGTGTTTCTTATAGATGCTGATCACGAATATCACATCACAATTTACCCGTCACGTACCGTTTCAGAGAAATCTTCAGTTTTGTCATGATTTTTTCTTATATTTGTGTCCAAACATTTTCGCTCCCGTAAGTGACTTTTCAACAACGGTGTGTGCAGCCTGGTCATGTCCAGCATGGAATCAGGTCAGGGTGGAAGCTGTTCTGTGGAAGTTGACATCCAGGGCATGCCTGGGCTGGTCTGAACGAGCTTGACGCTGTCTCAGAATGCTATAAAGGTGGCTTGCATACACCGATCCTTCACCACATTGCATACAAAAGAAAATCAGGAGCAAAACACTTTTACTTCTGTTGAATTTAATAGCTCACGCGAAACAAACGTGACTAAATACGTTACTGTCTGTAAACATATAAATGTCTATTTCTCAGAGTTCCTACGTGATGCGGTAAAACCAAAACTACATTTGTGCAAACCCAGTAGGTACCTGCAAGCAAGCAACTTTTCAGCAAGCAAGACTTTTCAAAAACATTGTTGTGCAGTGTCGTTGGTGCGTCTGGTGAGCGCACACAGCTAATAGAGTTAGCTTGCTTTGCTAATGCGCTTAATGTAACTAGTACATAAGCTATGTATGTTTTCACCTTGATTTTATTTATTATTGAAGACTTTTACAACCTCTATGAACGCAGACTGTAGAACCCGAAACATCTGTTTTATAATCGGTGTTTAACTAGGTTGCGTCAGAAGCTCTTTAATTTCTCATCAGAAAAAAAAAAAAACCCCAAACCACTGGAAACAAACTATTCAGGAAACTAATTAAGGCCTAGACACAGATCAGGTACATACACATGGAGGAAAAGAAAACAATGATCAGAGACAGGACTAGAACCAAAGCATGGGTGAAAAAGAACATGCACAAGCTCGGAGTGAGTGTGTATTGTGGAACATTTTGTCTAGTGTATCTATTACATATTGTCATGTTTCACAGGTCCTGGAGAAACAGCAGATCCTACTACTAGATTAAATTAGTAATGGATATTTGCATTCTAAGTGCATTGTGTACCATATGTTCTCTTTAGATACACCATTTTCTCACAATTTTAGGCACTATTTTGTAGTAATGTCAGACTTCTGGATAAAATTATTACCCACTCCTTCTCCAATAAATATGCTCTTCACAATGGCCTACCCTTGATTCTTTCCCTGCTTGGTGCTTACTCTTTACGAGCACTGAGGGAGCCATCAGAGAAACATTCGAGAGGATTGGAGGAACGGCCATGTGAAACTGTAATGAGGATAAAAGCCACTCATTTCTGAGCGAGGAAACGCTCCCCTACCACAACCCACTTCAATCAAACATCCTCCATTTTACTGTATTTACTACACCAATTTCATGTTTTTCTCACTGAGTCAGCCTTCACTACTGTTGAACTGGAGATAAATATTCACTACCAGCGGCCCACAAAAGGAAATCCAGAATTAAACATGATCCACTGGACTACAGGCTTTCTTTTTTGAAGATTACTGGAAGATTAGTGGAAGGAAACTTAATGTCTTTTTTGTTAAAAGATCTCTGAGAGCTCCTACAGTGGGCAGCTTAAACCCTTAAAAAAGACAAAAAACAGAAAAAAAACCAGCCTTAATTAAGAAAAAACTCCTCTTGTACAGTAGCTTTGCACTTTGGTGCACAAGTAGCACGAGTTGTATCATGCATAGTTTGCAACTATGTTTGAATGTATGAATTACAAAATGAATGAATGAATTAGGAATTTAGACATTTTAATTGTTGCAATTTAAGTTATAGCTTGCAACTTACCTGCATACTAACAGACTAATGTCTGACTGTTAAAATGTCTTGACATGGTTGTTCGAAAAAATAAATAAACTGAGAGAAGAAGGTTTTTTTTTATATATCTCTGAGCATTAAAAGGTCTGTCCTTGGGCTGAATTTGCAGGAATGCCCATTCCTGGGAAGACTGGCAACTGTCTTGAAGGCTCTCCATTTGTAAACAATCCTCCTCACTGCGAAACATTCAAGTTCAAATTATTTGGAGATGGCCTTATAACCCTTCCCAGATTGATGAGCATTTCATTAGTAAAACCTGGCTGCTAATTACTCTCTCAATGACTGTGAAAGTAGGAAGGGCGTACTTGTTTTTTCCAACCTGGTTTCTAAATGTTGGTTTGCTTTTTGTGGCCAAAAAAAGGACTACATATTGAAATGTGTTGTTTTTTATTGTCTCCTGAGTTTATTTGTTTAACTTGGAACATGATTAATGTCCTTAGAACATAATAAGAATAATCACCATATTTTCATAAGATTGCATGCACATTGTTTTTACAACGCAGCTTTACAAACTGTCAGAAGATGTTTTGATCATGTGATCCTTTCGTGCGTTATGTGCTTTTGTGCGGTCATTTTTTTTTCACGCCGAAATTTACGTGTCAATCTAACATTTTGTACATACATGAAGAAGAGTATACAGCTTATGCACCATAACAATAGAGATATGTGTAAGTTCTGTCAAAATGTAACAAACAGTTAACGGTTCAGGATAGTAGTCGAATTGTTGATCACAATGTTCAAAGTTGTGTCTCAGAAACAAAAATGTCCTCCAAACATCTTTATGGCGTTAAGGCTGTGACTCTACATCTGAGATTCACCAAACATTTGCCAACAAAGACACACTACCAGTTGATAATACTTAAAAAATGTACATTGTCCATAAGTAAAGCAGATATATTGCCTTTATTCTTGAATGTTATCATTATTAAACACTATTTCTGTGAACCACTGCTAAAGAATGAAGGTTTACTCATGGTTTTTTTTTTTCAGATGCTCAGCCAACTTCACTACAATAAATTGGTGCCTGACATCTGTCCTGAAATGCCATTTTGCAACTCATCCATCTTGCTATCCAAACTCAAAATGTTTTTTCAATGCCTTAAATCTATAACATGAAATTTCCTCAGAGCCTGTTTCTCCAGCCTGGTAAATGATGGACTACTAACAGAATATTAGGTTGCATGTGATCATGGCTACTACTAAAGTAAAAACCCAGACTTATGATCAAACTGGCATTTTTTTCTAACCAGCATAATAAAATCACTTAAGAAGAATTCGTTCTTACCCTGCCTGACTGCGAGTGTGGTGGTGTAGACCAGGAACAGCAGGATGTAGTTGAGAAAGCACTGGAACACGGGTGTGTTGGCGCGGTAATCAGTGGCCAGGTACTTGCTGGTCAGTCCGATCCCGCAGATGAGCAAAGACAGGACCTGACCAAGCGCCAGTGTGAGGAGGAGCTCTCTGTGGATAAGAACAAACACACAACATGGCCATTATTGCACAAAGGCAGGAGAAACGGCACAGGACCATTATTACAGTGAAACCCACAGCATTCATGCAGATTAAAATACTTTGGTCATGGAAAGGAGACAGAAGGATGCAAAACCATTTTTTTCAGTTTAGCTTTACTTTTTCTATAGTTTTATATTTGTTGTTTCATAGTTATATATATATATATATATTTATCTATCTGTCTGTCTGTCTGTCTGTCTGTCGACCCATCTTCTACTTTCCATGATGATAAGATTTTCTCTCAGCTTCATTGAAAACTGACCGGTGACCCCTGTGAGAGACCGTGTGTGTGTGTGTGTGTGTGTGTGTGTGTGTGTGTGTGTGTGTGTGTGAAGAGGATGAGAACTAAGGAAGGCAAGCGAAGGCCTGAAGGACTGTCAAGGAAAGGAAACAAGTCACAGGGGAATGAAGCTAGTTGTCCCAAGCAGACACATGGTGAATACTAAAGTAGGCAGCACTGCACAGCCAAAGACACACACACACACACACACACACACACACACACATGCACGTACACACATGCACACATACACAGAAGGGATAGAGGGCACCGCAGCAAAGAAAGAGTTTGTTTATGCAAATCTTATTTGAATAAAAAGAGTAAAATAAGAAATACGAGGCACCTAATCTCCTTGCTCTGTGTATGTTGTTGTTTTTAATAATGAAGTCATAGTCAGCTAAACAACAACAATTAAAAGAGCTAATGAAGGATTTATTGATCTTAGTTTTGTTTTAATTCAAGTTGTGGTGCACCCCTTCAATTCAATCTTCGCTTTCCAAACCCAGGACTAAGAAATTAACCTCGGATTAAAATCTTAATCAAAATTTTAACCTGGGATTCATTTGCATCCCCTCCAGATTCAGTGGACTAAACGATTAATAGCCACAGTGATAATCTTCAGAAAATAATGGTACGTTTTTCTTCTCTACTTAATAAAAACACTGGTATTTCAGACATTTTAATGACCTCAGCTGTGAGATTTAAATCAAGCCCTTTTATACACAAAAATGCCATTATAAAGAAAAAGGAGCAAGAGGATGAAAGTAAATCAGGGTTTACTGTAAAACAATGTATTAAGACTTAACTAGCTTAAATCTAATTACTTCTTAACAATGTGTATTCTAGATGTCACCCAGTGTATTTGTTACACAACAAAAATTTAGTTCAGGTATATTAAAGCTACCTGGCAGAGAAGTTATAGTAGTAACAATTGTAGTATTGGTATTAGTAGTAGTAGTAGTAGTAGAATTAACATTTGGAATATTTGTATTAGCAGTGATAGACTTAGTAGTATCATTATCAGTAGTATTGGCAGTACTAACAGCAATAATAGTAAGAATTGTAGCATTGTATTAGTCATAACAAATGCAGTATTAGTGGTGGTAGTAGTAACAACTGTAGCATTAGCAGTAGTAGTATTAGCGGTAGTTGTAGTAGTAGTACTAACAATTGCAACAATTGCAGTAATAGTGGTAAACATAGTAATATTTTTAAAATTGTAATATTAGTATTAGCAGTGTAGAATTAGTGTAGAATTAGTAGTATTAGTAGTACTGGCACACTAATAGCAATTAGTATTGTAGTAGTATTAATATTAATATTATAGTAGTAACAATCGTAGTATTGGTGGGAATAATAGTAGTAACAGTAATAACAATTATTGTGTTGTGTTAAAGTAGTAATAGTAGTATTAGCAGTGATAGAAGTAATAGCATTAGTACTAGTAGTAGTAGCAGTACTAATAGCAATACTAGTAACAATTGTAGTATTGGCATTATTTATAACATTTGCAGTATGACCGGTGGTAGTAGTAACAATTGTAGTAATAGAAGTAGTAGTAAAAGCAGTAATATTAAAAATGGTAGTATTAGCATTAGTAGTGACAGAATTACTAGTATTTGAATTAGTAGTAGTAGCAGTACTAATAGAAATAGTACTAATAATTTTCTCATTTGTAGTAGCTATAACAACTGTAGTATTAAAGACAGTAGTATTAGTGGTAGTTGTAGTAGTATTACTAACAATTGTAACAGTAGTACCAATTGCAGTAGGAGTAGTAAAGTAGTAATATTAAAATTGTAATATTAGTACTAATAGTGATAGAATTAATAGTATTAGTAGTAATAGTAGTAGCAGCAGTACTATTAGTAATAAAAACTAACAATTGGAGTATTGGTATTAGTAATAATTATTATTGTAGTAGCAGCAATTGTAGTATTAGCAACAGTAGTAGCAATAGTAGTAATATTATTATTAAAAATTGTAATTGTAGTATTACTAGTGATAGAATTAATAGTAGTAGTAGTAGTAGTAGTAGCAGTTCTAATAACAATAGTACCAACAGTTGTAGTATTAGTAGCAGTAAAAGTAATAGTAGACATTTGGCAGTAGTAGTACTAACAATTATAGTTTTATAACAATAGTTTAAATTATAGTACTAATAATTATATAATAATTATTACTAATTATAATTAGTAATAATTATAGTTTTATAGTATTAGTAGAAGTCGAATTAGAAATGCTAGTGGTGGTATTAGTAGTGGCAGCAGTGGTAGTAAAACTAGTAATAATGGTAAGTAGTAGTAAATAGTAGTAGTGGTAATAGTAGGTTTTTCTTGTATTCATTATCATACACGCCAATTAACCTAGAAAGCTGTCCCTAAAGCCTGACTCTTCACTATAGAGCCATTGTGCTGTTTTAGCATCAGCCCTGACAGCTGCTGCTCCTTTTCTGTGTCTCTTCCAATTTCATAAAATGTGAGCGGTACAGCCGGCGTGTCTCCACAGCTCCCACCAACATGATGACACTTCCAGAAATAGCAAAGCTCACTGAGGTAAACTGGAAGAGCTAGACTCCGTGATAAGGATCCAGCTGAGCTTGATCTGGATAACCTGTACTGGCAATGACACATTTAATCATATTAATTTCACAGAAACCTGAAGTCCAGTTTCAGATTTTTTTCCCCCTAGGATCAGTGTAAGAGAGAGCAACTAGTTACCTCAAGTCAACTGCATAGCCAACAGACCAACAGAAAAGAACTAAAATATAAAATTATCAATTAAAATTGATGGAACAAAGACATGTGCTTAAATTAATACCATAACTGCTTAAAGCAGCACCAAAAATATATATTTTTTCCAACCAAATGTAAACAGGAGAAAAATATCAAAATCTACTATTCCTATATTTAAATACCATTTATAGCTAAAGCCTGCTTCAAGCAAGAAGACAATCATAGAAACACTCCTCATACTGAATGATAAACAGCTATGTGTACCAACATTTATCATGCACAAACACGTGCAAAAGTGATTAAGTTCTCGAACACATGCTAAAATGATAGCAAATTCTATGTAGCAGGTGGAAAAAAGATGAAGAATGTGTCAGTCCTTGCCTCAGGCATCCATCTGCTCCAGCTGCAATTACCAGACACCAACCTGACACTTGACAGTTCAAACACTGCCGCAGAAAATGTGTCCTGGCCCGGGCATACCCTTCACATTGGTGAAATCTTGACATTTTCCACTACATATGTAGTTCTCAAAACTTTCCTGAATCCAACCGGAAGTAACATTTTACTTTTTTTTACATTTTATGGCCAACAAGGAACAGTGAAAATGCAGAACACAACATTTAAAGATAAAAATTTATATTTAAGGTAGAATTAAAATCCCAGTAAAAGACACCAAAATACTGACAACTACAATATACTCATTTAATTTGCATTTAATTCAAAATGTAATAAATTAATATATAAAAATAACAAATCCATCCAATAGCTACACACTTATCCATCAGGGTCGTACATACTGGGCAGGTTGCCAAACTATCAATTCAATTTTATTTGTATAGCGCTTTTAACAACAGACATTGTCACAAAGCAGCTTCACAGAAGTATATAAATTCTGAATATAAGCTCATGAATCTATAAATATATCTATATATATATATATCCCTAATGAGCAAGCCTGTGGCGACGGTGGCAAGCAAAAACTCCCTGAGACGACAAGAGGAAGAAACCTTGAGAGGAACCAGACTCAAAAGGGATCCCATCCTCATTTGGGTGGCAATGTGTAGTGCAATTACAACTAATACACTTCTCTTATAGGGTCAAGATTTGAGTGCAAGACTGTTCATGGTAATTTGAGTCCTATGCCATTGTAGCAGAAATGCTCATGTCAACAGCAGTCCAACGCCATCTTCACAGCTCTAGGTGTATGTTGAGGCAGTTCAACAGGAGCATGTGGTTTCCATGTAATGACTCCAACCAGGAGTAGGACATCAGGATGGATCAGGGAGGTCCAGAAAGCAGAAGGGGTCTAGGACTGTCACAGGGCTTAACACAGAGACGAACATGAGTTTCACACCTATGGGCAAGTTAGAGTAGTCAGTTGACCTAATCTGGATGTCTTTGAACTGTCGGAGGAAACCAGAGCACCCAGAGGAAACCCACGCAGACACTGTGTGAGCATGCAGACTCCACACAGAAAGGTTCTAGTCAGTCGGCAGGTTTGAACCCAGAACCTTCTTGCTGTGGACTGTGTTAACTATTGCACCGGAAAAAAAAAAAGAACTATTAGACCGTTAAATCTATGTCTATCTTTATTTGGTTTTTGTAATTGAGTCCTTGATAACACTGTTGCCTCTGGAATTAAACCTAATCTGATTTGATATTATCCTGAGCTGAGAGGCATGTAAACACCTCAGCCACTTCTACATTTGTAACTTAATCTATTTATGGAAAAACAACATTAATGAGCCCTTATCAATGAGTATAGGTTTACGATGGAAAAAATCACCGATCATTATCCGCATCAGTCTTTCTTGTCTCTTCTCCTGAGGTAAATGTCAGTAATGGCATTTGATGAACAGGAGCCTCATCGTCGTCTATTCATCCCTGTTCACGCTAATGGTACTAAAATAACCGCTGATTAATTCAATTTGTTCTGTTGGTTGAATATCCAGCTTTTTGATTAGCATTCAAACACTACAACTTTCTCACTTCGTCTCTACAGTATCAGCAACATCGCGGGTTCGGTGTGGATAATTTGTCAGCGCTCGTTTTTTTTTTTTAAATCATTTACAAACCGAATCTATTTATTTATGTGTGCTTTTCCATAGCATGTAACCAGCATCTTGAACAAAGCCTGACATTCTCTGGGTAAAGAAATCACACTTAGCTTTTTAATTTAAAACATCTTTATTGCTTGCAGACTGATTTTTTTTTTTTTTTTTTTTTTTTTACAGCTACGATTATTAAACTGGCTCTTTATTCACCTTACATGACAGTCTTTGCAGAAAGCCTAGGCGAGTTTCAAACATTAATAAAAATGATTCCATGTCATTTTAGTGGAATATATTTATTTGTCAATAAAGCCAAACCAAGTTTATTTATCTTTTGCACAGTATTACAAGACAGTTGTACACTTGATGAAATGTTTAATGTGAGGCTCAGGTAAATTATGTAAAGTAGGTTATTAGGCTTTTTTTTTTCCAAGATTCTTCCATGTTTCCATTTCGTAGCGACATCTGTCAGGTTTTCCAAAGCCACCACAAAAATGATTTATTTCCTTGTGTTTGGTAACAAAATTTAGAAAATCTTTTATTCTGAAATTTGCTCATTGCATTAATTTAGATGAATTGGAGCTATTGGTTTTCCAGCTCTCTGCTGATTTGGGCTTTAATTGACTGCTGGGAAATTCTGTGATAACGAGATTACTCTGATGGAGCTGATATCATACAGCGTGAAAAGCGTTTTTTTTCCTCCGACTAATGCGGAAGGCGTATTTGCTTGCTCTCTCACAGGCACATGCAATTACAGGACTTTGCTGTCAGCGTTGCCGTGTGCAAGCAAAAAAAAAAAAAAAAGGCAGCGGGAGTAATTACCTCCATTACATTAAACGGCTATAAAGCGGAACGAAACAATAGCATTGGAAAACAAAGGATTGAGTTTCGTCTCCGAGGCGTCTAAAAAAATCATCCGTTGTATAGAGGAGGAGTGAAAGTTCACAGCAGTAGCCATTGTTTCTAATCGAAACGCAGGAGATGTGTGGAGTAAGCGATGACATTGATGGATCAGGCAGGATAAAACAGTCTTAGATCAGATACTGTTTATGCTGCTCTGGAAGGCACTTTAATATGAGTCTGTCTCTATTCACCAGAATCACTAGCTGTATACAGATGTCACATCAGATGGTAGAACAAGAAGACGCAATAAAAAGCCGACAAGGATGCCTCGGAGTAAATAAGGATGTGAAGGTATACTCTTATAAAGGTACAGTACGGCGTGATACGGAAACGTGACATAATGCTGTGAGACTACTTTACCAGTGTTCATGATGACATCACTGACATAAAGAAGAGTCATGTTTGTTTTGCTTTTGTTTTATAGTAGAAAATAGCATGTTTTGCTATTTGTCTAAGCAGGATCTGTTAAAGATATAACTATATTTGATATTTTATATGATGCACAATGCATCAAGATATATACAGTACATTTATTAACTGTCAGGAAAACAGAAGCATCATAATCAAGAAATAAACCTATAAAATACGAGGTTCAGGATACTTTTATTATTATTATGTCTACAATATTACACCAATGCTGAAATGAACTTTTAGAGAATTAAAACAGTAGCAAACATTAACATCAAATCTTTACGTCAGCACCAGAATTGGTAACCCCACTCCACTGACGTGTTCAAATTCAACTGACTTCACATGTACACCCGTTCCCATCACACACACACACACACACACACACACACACACACTGTGGAACCTCCCACAAGCTAAGATTTCAGATTCAAGATATATTGGAATACAAAGCGTATTTCTTAGCATGCTAGCTAGCTCACTTCATGGAAAATTCAGACCGCAAAGCCTACATAGCTAACACAAATTTTATTATTATTATTTTTTAACTATCTGAGATCAGGTTACTTAATAAAGGAATCAATGTGTCATCCTTTATGGAACCGCTGGGCGTAATCAAATGAAGATTTACAGATATCATGTGAATTTTTCTTCCAGACCTTGGTGACTTTTTCTGTGAAATGTGAAACAATGAACCATCATCCTGCATCTTTACATAAATTACCTCTTATATTGACATTACAAATGTTCAAGGACGTACTGTTGCATTTCAGTCTGACATTAAAGTGTGAATAAAGTATTTAGTATTTTCAGGCAATGGCGTATTTCTTTTTCCCAGCAGGGCTGTTTAGTCAGATTAAATATTGATGTACCTTACATATCTGATGCTTTCTCCACATCCAGGAATGGTCTAAACCTGCCTGCGCGATCTTATTGTACTACACGACCAGAGAGGTGAAAAAATTTGCATTTAGATGAAAACCAATTTGCTTTCCGCTGAAGCAATTATGGTTAAAATGAAATATGTACGCATTTTTGCTTTTCTGCGTCTGTGTCATGATGCCCAGAGGGGGTCCTACCTGGATAAATGTTTAAATAAATTTGGATTACAGCTTCCGTAAAGTCTTTTTTTTTTCCTTACAAAAAAAAAGAAAGAAAATGATTAAGAGAGACAGCCTTTAACAAATGCCATTTACTATTGAAAAACTTTTATGCATGCCTGTTTTACTTCTCAATATTCATACATACAACCACCGTCCACTTTATTAGGAACACCTGTACACCTGAACGTTCATGCGGTTATCTAATCGGTCAATCACGTGGAAGCACAATGAAAAGAAAAATCATGCAGATACAGGTCAAGAGTTTCAGTTAATGTTGACATCAGAGTAATCATTGTGTGGCATTTAATTTAACTGTGGCCTGGTTGTTGGTGCCAGATGGGCTGGGTTTCAGAAACGTCTGATCTCCTGGGATTTTCACACACAGCAGTCTCTAGAGTTCACTCAGAATGGTGCAAAAAGCAAAAAAACATTGAGCGAGTGACGGTGGAAATACCTTGTTGATGAGAGAGGTCAGAAGAAAATGGCCAGATTGGTTTGAGGCGCTAGGAAGGAGATAGTAACTCAAATAATCATCCTATACAACAGTGGTGAGTAGGAAAGCATCTCAGCATGTACAAAACATTCAACCTTGTGGTGGATGGGCTACAGCAGCAGAACATCACAGCAGGTTCCTCTCCTTTCAGTCCAAAACAACAACCTGAGGCTATCATGAGCATAGACTCACCCAAACTGGAGCCATGATAGCCTCAGATTCATGTTCTTGGCTGACAGGAACGGAACCACAAGAGGCTTATTGCGCAATAATGACCAGGTCGGTATATTATCCCTTACTTATACCAGAGTGCTACTGAATGCTCAAATCTGATTGGTCAGAAGGTGCGCAGGGTACAGGGTAGTTCTGGCTGTAACATGAACGATAGGTTAATATTAACCTATACTAACCTACTATTAATAGAAAGGCTGGTGAGAGAACTGACCTGTCTCTTGGACGTTCCACCACATTAAATCTAACTATAATCTGTTAAAATGCGTGACTTTTCATATGTTAATAAACTAAACATTGTAATGGTTGGTAAATCACGAAGGTATAAGCAGAATAACATGCTCTTATGTGAAAATAATGCACTTGAGCGAACGAATCGATTAAAGAGAGATCGACTGTGTTGTTTTTAAACACATCCTAAACCAGAAAATTAATTACAGTACTTTTGTATAATGAGTTGGAATTAATTTCATTGTATGCTCATTGTTAACCTTTGTAACGAGCCGGTGAGTCAGAGTCGCGTGTCTGAGTAGACAGCACTGTTGTGTTTCTTAAGCTCAATGTCTATCTGTAAAACTCATGCAGAGATTTATTTTGGTGTAATTTTGCGAACGCTTTCTGGGTTAGACTCATAGAAATGGCGTTCCTAAACTGTTGATTAAGAGTGTGTATTGCCAGTCAAAACTTTGTTGGATATTTAATATTAAAAAAAAAAAATCTGAATTTTGAAAATCTAACCAAGGAATAGGTATACAGTAAGCAAAGGAAGAATTGTTGATGATTAATAAATTGAGAAATGTCATTATTTTATTGTATCTAACTAAAGCTTTATTAGTTATCTTATTATCATTATTATTATTATTATTAATAATAATAATAATAATATATCGAACTTTAGCAGCTTTACCCTCAGAGTGTCTGCCTTAATAAATTTAGACTCCTAATAAGATAAGATAGCAATAAGTATTAACAATAAGTATAAATTACATTATTAAATTTATATATCATTCTGATCATTTCACGCTTCACTATGCATTTTACACTATAAACACACCGAGGCTGGTTTTTGTCGATTGTATATACTCTCGGACCATGGATCTCCTTCACATACATTGTCAGCTAGTAAAAGCAACTTCAGCTAGCTAGCCTTTCTCTACTTTTATATGGAGGAATACATTCTTTATGAATATATGATTTTGTATATATTTCTATTGCATTTCATTTTGTCTATCCCATTTTGTATTTGTAAAGCACTTTGAGCTGCATTTTAATGTATAGAAGGTGATATATAAACAATCATGCTTATTATTATTATTATTATTATTTATTCCATTTATCCCTTCCAATTTATTTCATACTACCTACATTTGCATGATTTATTGCAATTGTTATTACCTGTTGTCTGACAGAATGATACCCCTTCTCTAAAGAACATTATGTTTTCTCTGAATGTAATATTGATATTATGATTAAAATATGTCATAATACACTTTTCTAAGATGTGGAATTTTTGTTAATCCTTACAATATGGCTGGAAGTGTTAAATATTTGTATTTCTTTTTTTATTATAAATAAAACCTTCGCTCATTCATTTTGTATACCATTTATCCATTGCAGCTCGCAGGGAAGCTGGAGCCAATCCCAGCTGACTCCGGGGCGTAAGGAGGGGTACACCCTGGGCAATCCATCGCAGGGCTAACACAGAGATGAACAACTGTTCACACTCACATGCACACCTATGGGCAATTTAGAGCAGCCAGGTGATCTAAGCCACATGTCTTTGGACTGTAGGAGGAAACCAGAGCACCTGGAGCACCAAACTCCGCACTGAAAGGTGCCCTTGGGATTGAACTCGGGACCTTCTAGCTGTAAGGGGTAAGGCGACAGTGCAATCCACTACACCGGCATGCAGCATTATTATTAGTCCTAATGTATTCTGAATACATTACAATAAACCTGTCTTGACTACCCTAAGAAAAAAGGAAGGTTGAAATAAGGGTTGTTTTTGTTGTTGTAATGCCATGCCACGTTCAACTGAAACTACCAGGACAAATTTATCAAGGCCAATTCTTCAACTACCGAATTGCTCTAATCTATTCTGACAGTCCTTCTTTCTTTTAGAAAGTAAATTACAAAGTCTATACAGCTTAATTACAAAGCTGATTTGGACTCCTGGGATGAGACAGATATTGGGAGAAAATGTTCTGAATGACTCATTATATATATATTTTTTTCGCTCCCATCCCAAGGTCTTTGCTTCCTGTCAAGTCTGGAGGCCCACAACAAAGAGAATTTTCCCCTAAATGACTCCAATCCAGATCAATACAGATCAGCAGGGTGACCTACAGAGACTCAGCTGATGGATGGAATATAGGCCACATTAAGGGGTAATTTCATTCCCATTTGAAGCAGATACTCACCATAACACTTTTTTCCTCTTATGTCCCCTCATACATTCACTAGGAAGAAAATAGGCAGAGCGGAAAAAGAAAAAAAGAGGATAGAGAGAAACTGGGGGCGTCGCCATGTGAGTGGCATCGGGGTGTCAGGTGGTCAGGTCGGCTAAATTAGTAGCAGTGTTAGCTAAGCTACAAGCTAACTAGCTGAATTTCATCGAGGGTATCTAGCTCTATACATACACAAAAAAAAGCAAATACTAATAACTGAATATAACATTATACTTTTTATTTACAGTATTTACCAATTATAATGATAAAATAACAAGCTAGTTGTGTGAAGCTGTTATAGATTTGGGTACTTTGGATTTGGATGAGAGGTCAGTCATGTTTATTACTGTTTTAATGATTGGCAGTTGATTACAAAGTTACGCCCCTTTAAGACATCTGAGAGACATTGCCCAGTACACATTAAGATATTCATTTCTATGCACTAACCCACCTCCTCACACTCCTTTCACTCCCAGACAGGACAGAAAACGATGCGTGTTAAAAGCCTGTTCTCCAATAAGCACTAAATGTTCCTACTTTTAAAACACAGTGTTCTTAAAACTACAAGAGGACCCAATGTGTCAGGGGAAATGTTCACGCGGGCTACGCTGTCCACCGAAAACAGTGAACAGCGCAATATTACAGTGAGATATTCAATCACTTCAATTCGCTAAAATACTGAATTTCTCCAGACACCTTTAATATAGAAATATTTCATTTTCACATTTTAATGAAATTATAGGGGCTTCTCATGTACAAGGTTCCCCTCAATAGAGTGCTCCTTCTCTCACATTGCAACTCCATGTCAGAAAGCCTGGACACAGCGCTGCGTGTGATAAAGAAAATATGGAAAAAGGCATCTTAGCGGAGGTGTGTATCGCATATACAGTAACGAGCCGCAGAAAACATGATGGGAACTCATCCGTGCATGTAGGAGTAAGCCTGCTACACCTGTCTCCTCTAGATCCCTTCGCATGGTGCCGGGAGATGCCATGTGCCCTGCCAGGTGCCCTCGCCGGCCAGGTTTGGCAGCATATGCACAAACACACACGGTCAGGGCATCACACAGGGTAAACAATGGTTTACACATGGAAGTAGGTCACATCCCACCGGAGCTTGTCGGCGTCCTCCATTCTCATTTGCACAGATAAATGCTATTCAAAACAAAAGGGTTTGCCATAAAGCATGGATTAAGTTTCAGACAGCGACTTGGCTAGATGTCGCACAGATGGAGCTTTTATACCAAGTCCCACTGCGGCCATGGCACCAGCACCACCTGGGCCCGACGTGCTTCCACTACATCTCATAATCACCCCGATAAAGACCCACTAACGTAGTGTCTAGCCTCCGCCTTCTCATCTGAGATCACACACACAAACACACACACACACACACACACACACACGCAGTAGGTAGACTCCCCCCCCCTCATATTTTACATATTGAATAGATGCTAAACAGTTTCTCTCAGATTAGATCAGCATGGCACCATTCACTTTCATTATTCATACATCCGCTCTCATTATATTCCTCTTAACGCATGCATAGTTTAAAAAGGAACAGACACGTCTGTGTATTTTCACAGTGCTATGCCAGCCAAAACTTCGAGAAAAAAAGGGCAGAAAATATGTTTGCGATGACATCATTGTGCATGAGGAAACTCCACCCCTATTAATTAATTTATGGTATGACTGATATTCCCATCCACTAATGTATCCCATCTAACAGTGTTGCACAGAAATGGGAGAAATTACTTTTTGGACTTTTTGAAGGCAATGATATTGTTGTCAATCATATTTGATCAGTAACAGTTCACAAGTGTCTGTGTGTCCTTTTTATGTCCTGTCTAGATTTGGTGACTGACCACACACTCGGTGGCACAGGGGTGAAAAGGGTATCATTGCCGCCTCACAGCTCCAGAGACCCTGATTCAATCCTAAACTTGGAATACTGGAGTTTTACATGTTTTCCAAATGTAAAGCTCAGCGTGTATTATATTCTTGCTCTTGTGTCCACATTCCTTAAGACATTCCTGCTCCCTGTGGGGTCGCTGAAAGCCGGAGCTTTCGCAGCTCTGCTGTTCGCCTCACACAGTGCAGTGCTTCATTTCGCTAATTCACCAACGGATTAGGAGAGCACAAAGTGAATTTACACACAGGGGGAGAAAAGCCTCTTTAATCTGCGCTCTGTCCGGCGCTGATCTGTTCAAAACATCAGTGAGGCCCAAGCCTACCGTAAAATCCTCTCTCACAGGAGTACGAGGGGATATTAAGGCAGGTTTGGGAACCATGCAGAAAAGCGTCGTAGAAATGCCACACAGAATATACAGTAGTACAGTCAGGAGAGCCTGTTCAAAAGCAGTTACAGAATGCAGCTTTGATTTTATTTCTGTAGCATTATTCTCAGACTCAAGGCCAATGTGCAGTTCAATTAAAGCATAAAAAGTATGATCAAAATCCACAAAAGGACTCTAGCGTCTTCAGAAAGCTGTAGCTGTTGCTCATATTAGCATGGTCCTTTCAACTGGTTCTTATAACCTGTTTTAAGAACAGTGCTGTTGAGTTCACAATTCTGATTGGTATTGATTAGTTTTCTATAACAGCAGCTCTGGCAGTATTTCCGGCAGCAAGGCAAATCACATGCTATATTAATGCATTCACTCTGACACTACTGACTGTTCTTTTGTATTAAGTTGAGTAAAAAATGGATTTAAAACTTGCTCTTATTTAACAAAGACAAGTGTATAATCACTGATACCATGCAGCTTTTTTGTCTCCAGTGCTTTGTCTCGGTGCTTTGTAACAGTCAGTGGTATGGCTGGTCCTTAAAGTTTCCGCCACTGAAAAGTTTTCAGGATGTAGGTCATTGCACTTTGAGGTTTCTCAGTAAAAAGCTGTTTTTTTATTTTTTATACTCATTAAAGTTAAAAAACAATCAGGCAACCGCTGCTATACTCTAAGAGATAACAGGAACTACCTTATTTTGCAGTGTTCAGCAACATTAAAAGTAATTGTCACAAGTCCCTCCTTCGTGTCATGGTTCCCATGGCAACAAGTGCCATGAGCTCGAGTGTATATGGGTTTCGGTTTTGGTCCTGTCTCCGCCCCCTGTTTCTTTTGATCATTATCCCAATTGTGTTACCTGCTTTGGGTTTAATTTGCGAGTACTATGTCCATTTATAGCATCCTGCATGTTTGATTCATTCTGAATTGTCATTGATTGTATCTTGCTTTACTAAGTCTCGTATCTTTCTTTGTTTCCTAGTTCGGTGTTTGGCCTTTTCTGGTTTTGAATGTTGTTTTTGCTGCCTGCCTGTTTATTGACCCATGCTACGAATAAAGTAAGTGTTGATTTTACGAAAATGCGTCCTGCTTATGAAGCCCACATGTTACAGTAACTATAAAGTGATTTTAAAAAGTACAATGTCTTTAATATTTACTGGGCTATATGAGGAATAATGCTTAGGTTGTGCTCTTATAGGAAAATAATCAACTCCAGGTGGTAACAGTAACTCCGCTTGTCACGGCGCTCGCGCCGTCGTGGCATGGTGTGACACAAGTGCAGGATCGGGACACGGAGGTAAAGGCTATACGGTGTTTATTTAACACAATGGGCAGAGGTACAAAATTGGCAGGCAGAGAGAGTAATCCAAAAAACAAGCATGGGTCGAGCGATCGGCAAACAGAGCAATATAGGCGGTCCACAAACAGTAGTCAAAAAACGGAAAACAGATTCAAAACACACTAATCAAACACGGGTATAAGAACGCTGGGCAGACAACATGGTGGCTAGTCTAATGCTTCGCAATTCACGAAGCGCAAAGGCAGTCCTTTTAAACATGACTTAATCAATCCATGAAATGAGATGCACCTGTCTCCCCTTAGCAGTCCTCGTGGCTGGGAGCAGGTGATGATAGGAACTGTAGTCCTTGGGTTCTCCGTCGTGTGCGGAAGTGCACGATCCCGCGACGGACTTGAAGAGCGCGCCGCGTGCGTGGCCGAGCTTTCATGGCACGCTGTGAGAATGGAGAGGAGCAGTTCATGACACCGCTTAGCTGCCTCACACCACCCTGTCGCTGATTATTTCCCTATAACAGCACAACCTAGTCCTTTTATTCCTTACACATAAATGTGTCAGCAGAGTTCTTAATGATACGCTCGCATTATATTTCCACTGACATGCAGTAATTACCTTTGCCAGTGGCTTTGCCAGTGTAAGATGCTAATTGGTCTTCAAAGTGCATGGTCCTACAGAGAGCTTTACTTGCTCAGGACCTTGATCAAATATTCAGCAGTGAGTTGAGCTGAGACAGGTATCAGGCTCTCGAGCACGGCACAGAATGAATGGTCATTTCCATTAGGAAATCCCTGACACACACACTCATACCAGTAAAACAACACAAGCTTATTCCATATGCATGCCGGCAAACTGCTACACTACTGTGAAGAGCTACACTGCCTGCGCATAACTCAGCTTCATTTCACAAAGACAGGAAATAAATTCATTCATCATTTATACTCACCCTAACAGCAAAGAGGAACACGTCCTTCCTGCAAGGCAATGATTCAGCTACAGCCATGCCGTAATGCCCAAAACTCAAATTCACTCACGCTATACTGCTAGTATATTTTTTAGCACTTCTCTGAAACTAGTACACTATTCTTCTAGTCCCCCAGTTCTCTAATCTGTTCACTGTACTCTCATCTGTTGTATTAACTGTTGTACTAACAACTAGGTCTAGTACAGCAATACTCTAATCCTCTAGTCTATTACAATAATGTAGTATACCAGTTGATCTAGTATACTAGTACAGTAGTACTTCAGTGTGCTATACTAATTCAGTACACCACTAAGTCCAGTACAATAATAATCTAGTGCTCTAGTCTGTTATACTAATCTAATACAGCACTAAGTCTTGTACAGTGACACTCTAAAACTCCAGCCTGTAGTATACAATTAGGTCTAGTATAGTAATACTCCAGTACTACAGTCTGTTATACTAATCTAGTACACCATTAAGTCTAGTATAGTAATACCCTAATACTACAGTCTGTTATACTAATCTAGTACCCCACTATGTCTTGTATAGTAATACTATAGTACTACAGTCTGTTATACTAATCTAGTACACCACTAAGTCTAGTAAAGTAATACTCTAGTACTACAGTCTGTTA